>JXTC01000586.1:24697-130461 GCA_002914845.1 Trema orientale | reverse complement strand
TAAAGGTTTATTAAAGAAATTGACAACAAATCTCTACATGATATATTTTCAACATTTGGAAACATATTATCGTACAAAATAGCTACTGATGCTTGGGATCATTCTAAAGGTTATTGTTAATGAGCATTATATTTATATATATATATATGTTTAGTGCTTTTAATCTTGTTTATTTGTGAAAACTTCAAGAAAATGTGTTATTTTGATTGTTTTATTTGTGTTTTATTGTAGGTTGTTGAGAAAATTGAATTTTGTGGTCAATTAGTGAAAAAGGGGACCGAAAAGCATCAAAAAGAGGAACTAGGGCAAAACATGTTGGGCAGGGGCGCAACAAAGTGGCGTAGCAAGGCAGCAAGTCTCACGCAGTTGTGCCACTTCTACTTCTAGAGTTGCGCAGCTACGCAACAACTCATGCTGGAGGTGTTTTTAACGGCCCAAATTGTCCCTTTTGAGTATCCAAGAGTGATGATTATACCATCCTTAAGTGTTCTAATGCTTGACCTAGGATAAACCCAACAGAAGGAAGGAGTTACATTTTTCTAAGAGGATTTTGGGAAGACCATTTCTTGCCAAATTGAGAGAGCTTGGAGCTTGGAATTGTTTTGGAGATTTTTCAAAGAAATTCAAGCTTGAAGATACTCACTACCATCGTTTTCTCTTCTTCCTTTCTCTATTTTTCTTTTAGAAGTTGTATTTTGAATTTATCTTGATACGTTTTCATCTACCAACTTATTGATAGTGTTTGTTTTAGATATGTCTATGTGTAGCTAAACTCATACTGTAGGTACTTGATGTAGCTCAATTTATTTTATGTTTTAAATATTTAGCATTTATTAATATTTTTTTTTGATTCATTCGTATTTCTCTATGCTTAATACCTCTAATTTGTTAGCAAAATTAATTAATTTTTCTTGATTTGTGAATTCTAATACTCAAGAGACATTAATTCACTTATTTAATTTGTGAAACACAAGCTTAGATGTTGTCGAGTTTGGGAGGCCAATAACACTAAGTTAATCCTTGAGGGTTTCTTAATGCATGTGTGGGTAGACAATTAGGTTCGGATATTAATTTGATTATATAGGATTTCATTTGACAGTTAGGAGAGGTAGTGAGATTAATTATACACCCTTGATTAATGAATCAATTGGAACTAGTTATTGATTGCTAAATAGGACAAATATGGGATAGTAGAGTGAAATCAAGACCCTTGACCTCTCATCTTTAGATTTATTTCTTGGTGATTTTTGTCTTATTAATTCTTGCTTTTGATCACTTTAATCCTTGCTTGTTAAAATGTTTATTTTCACTTTTCATTTCTATTATCAAATTTTCTTAGATAAAATTAAGTTGTGAATACCATAGTAACTGGCTTTAATTTGAAAAACAAACCTTATGGGACGATACTCTACTTACACTTTATTACTTGTATACTCACGGTCTTAAATTAGGTGTTATAGGTACTACATTACACGTTTGTGTTGTGTTTGTATACAGTTATGGTTTTATATAATTTGACAATGAGGAGTCTACTCAGAATATAATCCCAGGTATATTGAAAGAGATTTGTAAAAGATACAATAACTAGAGTTGCGTTTCATTGGGATGAGTCAGCGGAGTATTTCCATATTAAAAAGTCCTGAAATGAGCAAAAGGGAATTTACAGGTGGGATGCTTTTACAATCGCTATTGATTTGTCCCAAAAGTGATTAGTGACGACTAGGATTTTATATGACTTCTATTGATTTCGTTTATGGAAGGGTTTCTCTAGGCTGATGTAATTTACAATCTTCTTAGTGTGTAGGTATAAATCTTTGATTATATTTTAGAAATTAATTAGAATACGTAATATCATTGTGTATATGATTTTTGGTGTTTTACTTCTATGGTTTTTGGTGCTTTACTTCTATTTTTATTATTTGTTGATATTACTAGACTAAATCTGGTAACTTGAATCTTTGGTTTTACCAATCTAATTACCAATCTAGTTACCAGTTTTGGTAACTTGTCTAAAAATCAATAACCATCAGATTATTTACTAAATAATGATTATTTGGAGCCAAACTTGGTATTTTGAAATAGATTTTACTTTTTGGTTACTTGTTACTTGGTAGTGTTTGAAAGAGATTTTATTTCTTAGTTACTAGTAAAAAATAACTAGTTGCTGAAGCTGACCTTCGTATTTAGAGGAGATTTTATAACTTTTGGTTATTGGTAACTTGTGACCAATTGATTACTGATTACTGGTAACTTGTAACCAAAAACCGATAACAAGAAACTAAATCGATAATCGATCACAGGACTAGTAATTAAAGTAACCAGTAATCAAGTTGGTGATTACTATATTGATTAATAGTAACTAGATTGGTAAGACAGAGCAACTAGATTAGTAGTTGGGGGATAGTTCAGTTTCTGGTTACTGGTTACTAGTATCTAGTAGCTAGAGTCGAATTTGGTGTTTGGAAAAAAAATTTAATTTTTGGTTTTTAGTAACTAGTAATCAGATTGATTAGTTGTTACCAAAAAGTAGTAACCAAATTGGTTACCTATCACAACTTATAATCAAAGTAACCAATAACTTAATTAGCAATTGATAAATAAATTGGTTACTTCGGTTTAAAAATAAAAAATTGCTTATTATACATAGGGTTTTTGGCAAGAATGGCCCTTGTATTATTCGGGATTGACAAAATAGTCCATGTGTTATTTTTTTTGGTAATTAAGTCTCTAAGTTTTAAAATTTTTAGCAATTAAGTACTTTTTGTAAGTAATTATTGAATTGAATTGAGCATTTTCATGTTACATTCAAGGTTTTCAAAGGTCAAAATTAATATTTTACTTAAATTAGTTTGAAGTGGAAGGAAAATGACTAAAAATTAAGTATAATTAACGACATAATATATAAAAATTTAAAAAAATAAAAGATTTCTCTTAAAATTTCTTTCTATATCCCTTCTAGACTAATTAGTACTAGTAAAATACTAATTTCTTTCGCTTAAATATGTTCATATTCATGAAAATTTTCGCATTAACACACAAAAAGGACTTTATTGCTAATATTTTTAAAACTTAAGGACCTATTGCCAAAACATAACTTAGGGCCTATTTTACCAAACTTCAAGTAACATAGGGGCCAATCATGGCAAAAATCCTTATACATAAGATGGAAAAGAAAAAGAGAGAGAAATTGGGGAAAATATGCATGATAATATACGGAATTTTGGGTATATGCTCCCAAAAAAAAAAAAATAGAAAAATATGCATATTGGCAAAAATACTCCTAAAAAAACTATGCCCCTTTCTCTCTTTCCTAAACAAAAGTCTCTGGCTCTCTCCTTCATCTTCTCACTCTTACCCTCATTCCTATTACGGAATAACCCTCTTTTCTTCTTCACATAGAAAAAAAATGACAAGCCCTCTAAATCTCTCAGCTGTACCAAAGCTCACCACAAGTTTCTCTTCTTCGTCCACAACCCTTCACGCCCTCCTGTTCTCCAAAAATCTCCCTCTCTCTCTTCCCTTAAACATAACTCTAGTTTCTCACACATATCCTCGCTTTAAGAATGATAATAAATGACGTTTTTTTTTTTGTCAAAATTCAAGTTGAAATCTCCATCGAAAAGTGTCGAAGCCAATCAAAAATCGTTGAATCTTTGTCGAATTTCATTGAAACCAATTGAATCTCCATCAAAGACGGCCGAAACTAATCAAATCTATATCGAAGGCTGCCAAAACCAATCGATGAAAGTTCGATGACATTTCGATGAAGGTGCGATCGAATTTCGATGGAAGTTCGATAGTGTCTAGATGAGGTTTTGACATCACTTCGCCTGATCTTCGATGGCATTTCGATGACGTTTTTATGGTTTTCATTTTTGATGGAGTTTCAACAAGTGTTCAATGTCGTTTTAACGTTTTTTTTTTTTTTCGACAACAAGAAGTCTAATTTGTTATTGTTTTCCAATGGTTTGCATTTCAAATGCGTGGTCATTCTTTTCTTTTCATTTTCCTTTTGATTCTACCATAGAAGCAAATGAAGGTGGAGATGGAGGAAGGATTCTTTTCTATCAGACAAAGATGAACGATTCCTTTTCTTTTCATTTTGTTCTTTTTATTTTTATTTTTATTTTTATTTAGTGAAACTTGCAGCCGAATGGGTATTTTAGTCATTTCAAATGGGTATAGGTATATATTTCGAACATTTATTGAAGAGAGCATACGCCCCAAATTCCATATATTTTTGTACATATTTAACCTAATCTCTCAAAAAAATAAAAAGGATTAATGCTTCATTTTAAAAAAGAAAAGGCGAAAAATGATTAAAAAAAATAAAGGAAAAGAAAAATAAAATTAAAAATAAAAAAAGTAACTAATAACTGTATTAGTTTCTAGTTACTAGAAATAGGTTACCAAATTGGTAACCGTCACAAAACTGGTAACCAATGTAACAAATAACCACTAATCGGTAACCAAACTAGTTATTGATAAATTAATTACTAGTAACCAGAACCATATTAATAATTGGGAGAGATTTTAGTTTGGGGTAATGGTTACTAGTAACCGTTCACTGAAGCAAGCTTAGTTTTTGGAGGATAATTTTAGTTTTTAGTTCTCATAAATGGCTACTAGTTTAAAAACCACTAAGTAATTGGTTACTAGTAACCAATAACTTATAGTTTTCATAGGTTACTAAGTATTCGTTTGTTGAGGTAATTAGTAACCAGTTAGTTGTTTTTTGTTGAGATAGTTGGTAATCTAATGGCTTTTCATTTCCTATAATATCAATTTTATAATCAACGAAAAAAACTTATTCTAAAAAGACAAAATTATTTTTAAAAAAAGTATTAAACAAGAAGAAAAAAAATATCTTCTTCGTTCCTTAAATATTAAAGGGAAAAAAATGATGGGGTCTCAAGTAGTAGCTCTTTCTACCCTGAAAGGAAAAATAAGAAAAATAATAAAAAGGAAAAAAACAAAGTTAGTAACACCTTTTAAAAAAATTGAATGGAAAAAATAACGAAAAAAAATAGTAAAAGAAAAGAAAAGAGAAGGGAAAAATAATTTTAAAAAGCAAAAAGGACAAAAAGAGTCAACACCCTTTTTTTGAAAACACTAAAGGAAAAAATAATTGAAAAATAGTAAAAGAAAAAAAAAAGAAAAGGGAAAACAAATTTTTTAAAAAATGAAATGAATATAAAAAAATAAATGGAGGAATATAAGGTTAATGAAAAAAAATTGAAAAGTGAAAAAAGGGCGAAAAAGTAAATCTAAAATGGAGACGAAATAGGTGAATTTGGGAATTGAACCATATGTATGGTTGTAAATTGTGCTGCAAGACATCGAGAGTTATCTATTACATAACCTTGTTTTCATGTTTTTTCACTTTTACAAAAATGATAGTTGCATCCTGTATGTAAACTCAATTATCTTGATGCATCGTTATTTTTTTAATTTTGTTGTCTTTTATACTGTAAACCCCTTAAAAGCCCAACAATAATTGATGAGTATTTATATGAAAAGGCTTTTTTTTTACGGGCTTATAGAAATATGACCAATTTTTGAGCCCAATTTCAGTAAATGTCCTTTTGTCAAATGTTATAGCAAAATGTCCGGTATATATATTTATATACTATGTGTAAAATTTTATATACCAAGTATAAAAAATTATATACCCAGTGCATTTCAGTACAGTAACTAAAATTGGTAGATATGTGTATCTACCAAGTGTAAAAATATATATACCTAGACATTTAGCTATAAAATTTTAAAAGTGGACATCTGCTTAATCAAATTTAAAATTTTGTTCATCCACCTAAATTTCTCTTTTTTTTTTTCTTTTTTCTAAAGAATAGTTTAAAACATGGCTGTTTTTTTACATATATTTAATAAATGACCATTCTATGACTTTATTTTGATAGATGGCAGTTTTTTAATTGATCTACTTTTTATAAAGTAAATCAATTTTTGAAAAAGTAAACAATTTTTGAAAATTCAATCAATATATTTTGATATGCTAAATATGAAAAATAATCATTTTTTAAATAATTTTCAAAATTTGACTATTTTTTAACAGCATTTGAAAAATGATATTTTGTAAACTATGATCCAGAAGTCGACCATTTGGCTAAAATGCCTGTAATTGGTCTGTGTTTATGTAGTCCACTGCAAATGAGTGGACTAAGTCCAGGCCCAATGTACCATCCCTTAACTCAAAAAATAAGATAATTAGTTTATGTAAATAAATTTAGAAATTATCTTATTTGGGAGGGGAGGGCTACAGTAGGGGCGCCCTACGTAGGGTCCCCCTTTATACACCGTTTGATAGAAATCCGTGGAAAATCTGTTTATACACAGATTCCCATCAAACGGTATATAGACAGGGCCTACGCAGGGACGCCTTACTATAGACGCGCCCTATTTGGGAATTCAAAATTATGATATCTGATATTTAGTTAAATATTATTTTGAATTATTTAAGTTAGTTTTAATTGAACTTGAAAATAATAATTATAATATTACTTATATAATATAGCAGCATAATACGTGAAGTGGCACGTGCACAGTATTTTTGGGGTGAACCTGTACTTTGCTTTTAAATTTTGTTTTCGTATTAATATTAATTTAATTAAAAGAAAAGTCCTAACTAATAAATATATAGGGGATGGTTCAAGGCAAAAAGGTATTAAAGTAGTGTTTTTGTTCCGAGAAAAACAACCGAGCAAAACACAAGAAAATTCTTCTCTTAATCTAAAAGGAAAAAAAGTGGCTCACATATAATAATATTACGAGTAAAGTATATTGTAGAAGATCTTGGTGGTTCATCGACAGATATGAAGGAGGTCTTCCACCTTGAAGGTAATCATGAAAAAGTTTGTGGGAAATTGAAAACATAATTGAGTCATAAAATCTCTCTCTTTTGTCTATATATTACCACAAACAAATATCTATGCTTAGCTAAGGTTAATATTCTTGATAAAAACAATATATATTTTTTAAAATACAACAATTTTAGCTTTTCGATCAATAGCATTAATCTAATTTTTGGGTTAATTCCCTTCAGTTTCATTTCATAGTCGATCTAAAATTCTTACTAAATAATTGAATAAACCCTATAGTCATACTCATTTCTCAGCAGTAATAGTACTATTCCTTGACTGCAACCAAAGAACGCATAACGAAATTACCAAACCTTCATTTAAGAAAAAGAAATGGATAAGTGAATAGCAATAATAATATCCAAGGGAAAATGCCAAAAAAATCTTCCGAATGCTTAGTAAAGTACCAATTTGGACCCTATCTTTGTAGTAGCGCAAGATATACCCCCTCTAGTGTTTAGTTTGCCAAATCGTATCAAATTAAGTTGGCCACTGAGTGTTAAATTATGTTGTGAAACACCACTAATATCCTTAATCAACATCAATCAAATAGTGATCAAAGTGCCTCTTTAACCTATATCATACACCAAGTATTTTGGAAACAAAAATAATGTCAAAATTGAAAATGAGTAATTTGACCTAGGAGTGTACATCAACCCGCACAACCCGATAACCAAACCCAAATCGAAAATCACAATCCAACCAAAAACTATATAATTTTCGGGTTATAATTATTTCAAACTATGGAGTTACAGGTTGGGAATTCTCAACCCAAGCAACCCGATCTAACCCAAATTTCCTTTATATAAAAGGGAAAATATGTATATGTTTATGCATTAAAAGACTAAATAAAAAATTATTAGAACGTTGAATTAGTGTATTGTTTGAATCTATATGAGTATAGATTTTTATACATGAATCAAAAACGATAAATGTATAATAACAAAATTAAGATTCAAAAGCTTATTTTTTAACAAGTGAAAACTAAAATAAATAAGAAAAGAGTAAAAAATAAAAAACACTCAACCTAACCTAACCCAAACCAACCCAATGAATTTGGATTATTGGGTTTCTCTAACAATTTTAGGTTATGATTTTCCCAAGCCGATATGCCTACAGGTTGGACTTTAAAGAAAAATAAAAAATAAAAAAATAATCTAAAATCAACCCAACCTTACCCATTACATTCCTAATTAGATCTAATTTGACAAAATGAAGGGTAAATTTATCACTCCTAAAATACATGATCAAACCTAGTATTTTGCCTAAACACAGCTGAGATTTTGGTATTTTCCCGATGTTCATTTATCATGCTTCTAGGACTAAAATTAATAAGAAAGTTGCCCAAAATGTTGGCATATCAAGCACTCGATATCACCAATGATATTATCATTATTAATCTTAGCCAACTAATTTATAATTGTCGTTTGTATAAGTGAAAAATGCTTTGAAATTGTAATGTGATAAAACTGACTTTCCCTGTGCCAATTTCTACTGTGAAAATTTAAATAATGGGGGTGGGCTCTTTCACCTTTTTCTAATCAGATATCAAAGATTTTTATTTGTATTTTTGACTGGATATTATATTATAAGATCTGGCACTGTTTGTATGATGCACAATTAGCTAGAGTGGTCACCAAGTTATACCACAAGAACATGTGAAGTCAACAAAAAGTACTGTATTCTATATACAGAGTGTAACTATACCCACCATATATACTCTTGCTTGACACTTACCTCTTTCTTCTTTGTTTTTTCTCCACAAAAAAATAATAATAATTATAATAATAAAGAAAATAAAAAAGAGCAAGTGTCAAGCAACAACATATACATGAATTCCTATTGCTTCAAGCAAATGTTGGATATTCCTTTAATTCAACTGTCACCTACCCATATCAAAAAAAATTTAAAAAAAAATTCTCTTTTTCCATTAACCAAAACTTGACAATTCAACTACTTTTTAGGTGAAAAAGAAAGAATAACAGATAGTTAGTTTAGTTCCATAAAGTACTTAAGTAGTGAAGTGCATTTTCTGAAAGGTAAAACGTTTTTGAGATATGAACATTTGAGGCCTTAAACTCAAACTTAATTATTGTCTTGTGATGTTTCTTTCTTTTGCTTTCCAAACTATACCAAATAGTGAAGCAAAAGCAATGTACAAAAGAGAAAACAGATAAGAAGAATTGAAGAAGAACAAGAAAAGAACGGGAGAGTAAGTTGTATTGATGAGAGTTATATAAATAAGCTGAAAAAAAAGATGCAGAAAATAACAAACAACTTCGGGAGTAGCAATAGTAGTAGTAGTATTGGAAACATGAGTAGTAGTGGGAGGCATTTAGTGGAGGAGATCAAGGATGATGATCATGATCATCAGGAGATATCAAGATTGGCCATTTCAAATTTTCAAGCTAGAGAGGAAGAGATTGAAAGGAAGAAGATGGAAGTCAAGGAAAAAGTCGAACTCCAGTTAGGCCGGGCCGAAGAAGAAACTAGACGCTTGGCTAAGATTTGGGAAGTAAGTTCACTTGTATTCTGAAAACTCAACAAATCATATCAGCATATCATTGGTTTTTAACAAATTTCATCACAATTCTCTAGTCTAGCTTTTGTTTGACATAGAACCAGAGATGTATATATGTACTAAAACCCCAAGAAATTATGTTGAGATATTATTGGTTTTTAAACTGATCTCTTCCCTAGTTTTTCACAATTTTTAGCTTTTTTCTGACTTGGTTTCCCAGTGTTTCTTTTCCCCTGGAGATAATTTAATTCCACTATGATGTCACATTAGTGAGTTCAGCATTCTTCTATGGTAGAAACTTTTTTTGAGTCTTGATATTGGTAACTTAGTTGGCTAAACATATACATGAAAAACATAATGGAGAATGTTAATGCAGGAACTCGAAGAAATGGGGGGTCCTTTGAAGAATACCCTTTTCATATAGTGATTTTGTAGAAAGACACCCATCTTCATAGTTTTTGGGTGTGTACACCTTTTAAGTGAAAGTTTGGTTGTCAAGACTAATATGCCCTTGACTAACTCATTTTCAGATTTTTTCTCATTTCCATTTCTCTTCTCCCGTACCTCCTCCATCACCATTAATATATCATTGCCGCCACAAGCTTAGAGTCACCGGAAAATATATTTCAGCCGTAAGCTTGGAGCAACCGGAGAGCTTAGAGTCCTGATTTCTGCACTTTAACAGAGAAAAATATAGTCCTCCATTTCGAAGCTTGGAATAAGTAGAAGATATTACTTTGCCATTAATTTTTCATTGCGAATGTGAGTTTGATTTGTGGATTAGAAGTTATTTTGTAGTAAGACTTGAAACTATAGTGAAAATAGAAAGTATTTGGTCAATTTTTGAGCCTGAAAACACGTAAACTAGAAACTGGTTTGTAAAATAGCGAATTCTGCGGTGAATACGAAACCCAGATCTGGATAGACAAGACTGTCTAATTTCTAGACAGCTTGTCTAGAAGGTGAGAAATTGTACAGTATTAATTCCACTCGACAGTATTGTCGAGTCTTGTCTAAAAAATTGCACAGAAGAAACCCAGATCTGGATAAACAGATCTGTCTAATTGCTAGACAGACTGTCTAGAAGGTGATAAATTATACAATATCGACTCCACTAAATAGTATTGTCTAGTTCTGTCTAAAAAACTGTGTAGAAGAAAATTATACCTGGATAGATAAATCTGTCTAATTTATAGACATCCTGTCTAGAAGGTGAGAAATTGTACAATATGGACTCCACTTGATAGTATTGTCGAGTCTTATCTAAAAAGATGTGAAGAAGAAACTCATATCTGGATAGATAGGTCTGTCTAATTTATAGACAAACTGTCTAAAACAGATGAAATTGTACCATAGAGACTCCACTTGATAGTATTATTGAGTCTTGTCTAAACAATTAAACATCCATACTACTGACACTACATAGATAATGTTAGACATAATTGTCGAGCGATAAACCAGTAATTGTTGTCCAGATACTAGACACTGTCTTAACTATACTAGACACACTGTCTATATAATCGATACTTCTTTCGAGTAGGTAGACACCAATGTGGAGCAGATTTTGTGTATAAAAAAGTTATGTCTAGACACTAGACACTATTGTCTAGCAACTAAAGATACATGTCTAACCATTAGAAACACATGTATAGCCACTAGAAATACATGTCTAGCAACTAAAGACACATGTTTTTACTGTATTGAGTTTGTAATTTCATGTTTTATAAAGCCTTGAATTATTTCAAAAATTTTATTATGTTTCTAATTTTCTACAGCATTTTGCTAGACGCCCTTGTAGGCTTAATCGACAGACGTGTCTGTAATACTAACAACCACATCCAGTGTACCGATAACCTTATCCTTGTTTTAAGAATAATTTGATTGCATTAGACATAGTGTCTAGTGGATAGACAACTAGTCTGTACACCTAGACAACTGTGTCTACGAGATAGACAGATTGTCCGGAACAATAGACACATGCGTCTACTATATAGACAACTTATCTAGAAAGACAGATATAAGTGTCTATTATATAGACAGTATCGTCGAGTAACACGACAGACATGTCTTATGGCTCGACACACATATGTAAGTACGAGTTATTGAGCTATTTTTTGGAAAAAAAAAGATGTCATAACTTAATATAATGAATAAATATATAATTTTGTAACTTAATATAGTTATTATTCATTATGCGTTATTATTGAGTTTGTAATTAGAAAGACGAAAGTTGTGAGTTGTGACTTAGTTTCTTAAAAAGAAACAAGATGACATATTTTCCATTACAGTAGGTATGATAATTCAGAATTCACTAACTTCACAAATTAATGTAGTTATTATTCATTACATTTAGTTATTGAGATGTTATTGAGTTTGTAATGATGGCATTTTCATTATCATAATGGGAAAGTTTCCAATAGTAATGTATAAATTATTGTCTAAGTTTCCACTATTAATAAAAAAAAAAAAGTGGTGACTAAGTTTACAAAACTCACTAAAATTGTAATTATATTGTATTTTATTTAGTTTATGACAATTTGAATGCATTAGACATAGTGTCCAGTGAATAGACAAATAGTCTGTAAACCTAGACAATAGTGTCTACAGGATAGACAGATTGTCTAGTACCATAGACACATGTGTCTACCAGATAGACAACATGTCAGAAAGGACAGACAAAAGTGTCTATTATAGAGATAGTACTGTCGAGTGACCCAACAGACATGTCATGTGGCTCGACACACATGTGTAAGTATGAGTTATTGAGTTTTTTTCCTCAAAAAAAGCTGTTGTAACTTAATATAATGAATAACTATACAATGTTGCAATTTAATATGGGTATTATTTATTACACTTAGTTATTGAGTAGAACATGAAGTTTGTAATGATGATATTTTCATTATCATAGTGGAAAGGTTTCTAATAGTAATGCACAAATTATTGTCTAAAAAGTGGTTACGAAGTTTACAAAACTCTCAGATTCATATAATTTTATTGTATTTTATTTGGTTTAAGAACAATTTAATTGCATTAGACATAGTGTCTAGTGGATAGATAACTAGTCAGTACACCTAGACAATTGTATCTATGGGATATACCGATTATCTATAACAATAGACACATGCGTCTACCAAATAGACAACCAGTCTGGAACGATAAATATATGTGTCTATTATATAGACAGATTGTCTAAAGAGCTAGACAACTCTTGTCTAATCGATAGACACCATGTTTACCTAATTTTCAGCAACTCCTGTTTAATGTAGTTGGCCTCAAAATCTTAAGAAAATCGGTGAACAAACCTGAATACATTATAATAAACTTGGCCATAATTATCAAAACATATTTTCCAATAATAAGAAACTCTCAACAATGCTAGACATATTGTCAATCAAGTTTTCCTAAAATTTTGACAGAGTCTTCTACGCTTTTATGACTTCTCTCAAAAACTATTTAACCACCAAACCAACCATATCAACAAATTATTTAACAAATTAAAATGTCATTTACTAAGCTAGACATGCCATCCTAAAATATTGACAGAGTCTCCTATGATACAATAATGAAAATATATCACCATTACTATTGAAAACTGAGTCACAACTTTGTTCTTCCAAATTACAAACTCAATAACTATGTGTAATGAGTAATAAGTATATTAAATTACAAAATTATTGAGTTTTTAATTATCATCACTATTATAATGAGAATATGCCACCATTACTATTGAAAATTCAGTCACAACTTCGAGCTTTTCAAACAAGGAGTCTAGTTATTAGATAAATGTTGTCTAGCTCTTCAGACATGTTGTCTATATGATAGATACTTTTGTCTAGCTTTCAAGACAAGTTGTCTATCGAGTAGATACTATTGTCTAGCTTTCAAGACAATTTGGTTTATATCAAATTTTAGTCCATTATACTTAGTGTCGAGCAAATAGACAACTTGTCTAGGAAACTAGATAATAGTGTCTACCAGATAGACAACTTATTTGGGAAACTAGACAATATTATCTATCAAATAGACAATCAATCTGAGAAGCTAAACAATCATATCTACCGAATAGATAACTTATCTGGGAAGCTAGATAATAGTGTATACCAGATAGATAACTTATCTAGAAAGCTAGACAATAATATCTGCCAAATAGACAACTTGTCTGAGACGGTAGACAAGTCATGCCTAATAGCTAATATCCTTAAAATCTGGTAAAAATCAATGACCTTGAATATATAATAAACTTGGCCATATAATACAATACACTTGGATGGTAGGTCTACGCGATATGTCTGTTGATTAACTCGACTGGGTCGCCTATATTATCCATAATATTATTTATTTAACTGGAAACCTATAAAATTTTAACATAATCCAAGGCCTTTCAAAAATTTTAACATAAGGTTTTACATGTGTTTCTTGTTGCTAGACATGTGTTTCTAGTTGTTAAACATGTCTGTAGTTGCTAGATAACAGTGTCTAGTGTATAGACATAATTTTCGATTCTTGACAATATATCGAGTCATATAACTGTATTATCGAGTAACTTTTTTACACTATGGAAATTATCTTGGAACTAGTGTCTTGTCACTCGACTGAATTGTCGAGAATGATAGACAATGTGTCTAGCATAGTCGAGATAATGTCTAGCACCTGGATGATAATGGTTGGCCTACGGATCGACATTTGTGTCTAGCGTTGTTGATACAATGTAGATGAATAATTGTGGAGATAAGACTCGACAATCATGTCAAGTATACTCGATACGTATAATTTGTCGAGTTCTAGACACCCTGTCTAGAAATTAGACACCGTTGTCTATCCCGATCTGGGTTTTTTCTTTACGACGAATCTCGCCGTTTTTCATCTTATTTTCCAGTTTACTGCCTTTCATGCTTAAACGTTGACCAAAAACTTTCTATTTTCTGCTATAGTTTCAAGTCCTACAAGAAAACAACTTTTAATCTACAAATCAAACTCATATTAACAAAGAAAGAAGGGGCATTTTGGAGTCGACGGGTTCCCGGTTGAGATTGGATGGAATTCAGCATGGTGGAGGTGGGCTTTGACTGCAGTTATCGTGGGTGGAGGTGGAGTTCGACTGAGACGAATTGAGAGGAAGGGGATGATCAATGCCTTCGTTTGAGAAAAAGAGAGGAAAAAAAAAATTAAACCCACTTTTTCGTTTTTTTTTTCCCTTTTTTCGTTCTTTTTTTTTGAAATTTAACTATAGCCTTTTCATTTCAGACCCCAAACTTTTTATTTTTTAAAAAAATTTAACTAAGGGCCTATATGTCATTCTACACTCACTTTATTTAAAATAGGTTATTTTAGCCAAAAAATTTTAAATGGGGTGTATTTCTCAAAATCAACTATCAAGAAGGGGCATTTTACCAACTTTTCCAAGAAAAAATGGCTGATCCATTAAGGAAGGAAGTTGCAAATGTGAGGAAGAGAATCGACATGGCGAATCGAGAACTAAAGCCTCTGGGACAGAGCTGCCAGNTTGTCTATCCCGATCTGGGTTTTTTCTTTACGACGAATCTCGCCGTTTTTCATCTTATTTTCCAGTTTACTGCCTTTCATGCTTAAACGTTGACCAAAAACTTTCTATTTTCTGCTATAGTTTCAAGTCCTACAAGAAAACAACTTTTAATCTACAAATCAAACTCATATTAACAAAGAAAGAAGGGGCATTTTGGAGTCGACGGGTTCCCGGTTGAGATTGGATGGAATTCAGCATGGTGGAGGTGGGCTTTGACTGCAGTTATCGTGGGTGGAGGTGGAGTTCGACTGAGACGAATTGAGAGGAAGGGGATGATCAATGCCTTCGTTTGAGAAAAAGAGAGGAAAAAAAAAATTAAACCCACTTTTTCGTTTTTTTTTTCCCTTTTTTCGTTCTTTTTTTTTGAAATTTAACTATAGCCTTTTCATTTCAGACCCCAAACTTTTTATTTTTTAAAAAAATTTAACTAAGGGCCTATATGTCATTCTACACTCACTTTATTTAAAATAGGTTATTTTAGCCAAAAAATTTTAAATGGGGTGTATTTCTCAAAATCAACTATCAAGAAGGGGCATTTTACCAACTTTTCCAAGAAAAAATGGCTGATCCATTAAGGAAGGAAGTTGCAAATGTGAGGAAGAGAATCGACATGGCGAATCGAGAACTAAAGCCTCTGGGACAGAGCTGCCAGAAGAAGGTGAAACAACATTTGTTTAGTCATCTTAGATAATATCCTTATTTGGACTCGAAGCCAGAGAAAACAGATGAAAAGTTAAAGAAACAAACAAGAGTTATAATGAATGCTAATTTATTTGAGACAGGAGAAAGAATATAAAGAAGCACTGGAAATGTTCAATGAAAAAAGCAGAGAAAAGGCGCAGCTCGTCAGCACATTAATGGAGGTAAACTCTGCATAACTTGTTTTAAAGAAATTTGCAATTTTGCTCCCATGAGGTCTGAGGTTCAACCTTATGGGACCTATCTAGCAATATACTAGAGTTTCCTGCCTCCTAAAGATTGTAGGTATGAGCGTTATGACAAGTATCAGAAATATATATATATATATATATATATATAGACCACTTTCTATTGACTACTAATTGTTTTACTTTAATCTTCTTCACAGCTGATGACTGAGAGTGAGAGAAAGAGGATGCTGAAGCTAGAGGAACTGAACAAGCACGTAGAATTTCTGAACTGAGATACACGCCCTTTACTCGTTTGAGATGTGTCTTTGATTATGATTCTTTAATTATGTTGTTTCGAATATATAAACTGGATATATAACAGAAGGATTTTCATGCTGAGCAAAAATTTCTTACAATTTACCGAAGACAATTTTTAGACTGGACTTGCGGCTATTTTCAGAAGTACAACGTTTCGCGTTTATTGCTTTATCCGAAAACTAGATGCCATCAAAACAAAAACAACATTTGCCTTCTCAAATGTTTCACTTATATCATTCTTGAAGACTTAGTAGATGAAAGTAAGTTATCAAAGCAGTATCAGCAAACACCCCAATTTCTTAGGACATGGTTATTCCCATGGAAACGTTTGTTGTAGGTCATATCCATCAATCGTCGGTATTTGAGCGTCCAAACAATGTCAAAATCAAATCAAAAGCAGTATGTATTCAAATCTGATAAAATCGGATAAAACTTGACGAAGATCAGAATGATGCAGAAAACATTTCACTACCGGTAAGGCTATGTTTTATACCCTACACCGTTGCTAAAAGCCTGAAACTGAAAGGCAAATGATGGGCATCATAAAATGCTCATAAAGCTAATATAAACCTTCAGGAAAATGCACAAGAAGCATGCAAATTTGAAGACCAAACATACAAATGCATGCCGTTCAATAAACAGGGCCCCAGAACTTGATAGAACAAAGATTATGACAACCATTAAGTGATTCCTAAACTTGGCAGAACTCAATCCAAGAATGAATTTGGTAGATGCACATTGAAGTTTTACGTGCACACACAGTTACCAACCTGCAAAAATGTGATATCTTTATGATCTATAGTCAGAAAGATAGCTAAGAACAACCATCTTATAAGGCAATATTAGGTACATGTACAAGATCTATCGGAATTCAGGTAATGAGAACAATAGCTGAAAGTCTTAATCCAGTTAGGAGATTACACTTTCAAAAGACAACTTAGACATATAACTCTTTCTCACTTCTTAAATCCGGTTGCAGCTGTCTGTACTCTGCCAGCAGCTTTGGAATGTCATCCATACGCAACTGAAAACGATAAAAAATATAATCAACAAGAATATGCAGAGAGGAATAAAGCAAAGAATATATGAAGGGAAAAAAAACGCATTTGCACACAAATATATAAGAAAGAATAGAGGGAATTTACATAACCCCACAAAGTTTTGTACCTGATGAATATTTCTAATATGATAGAAACGATACGCCTCTTTTCCAGGAAAACTAACCGCAAAGGACTGGATATGAGATGCACCATTTGGGCTGTGGTTGTCAAAAAGAAAAATGCAACAGAAAAGGATTGATCCATCAAAAAGTCAGAAGAAGAAAATCCACCAGGAAAAAGTGACGATTAAAATTTCAAAGAAACTTTCTATAGATACCCAAGAATGAAAGAAAATTAGAGTCTCAGTAGCCAGACAGGCATAAGCTATACCCAAAATTAACTTGCCTCTCCTATTAAAAACAACCATTGCAACAAAACTACAGTCATAAATGACCACATAGAAGTAGGACTGTAACATTTTGTTCTTACAAATGGTGACGAGTAATTAGCCGTTGGTAGTCACGAAGCAGGGGTCCCAGCTCTTTAAGTTGGATGGAACTTGGTGTAGCTTTTCTCCAGTGGTCACGTAGAGCATGAGTTGCCTTATATTTAACCATATAGAATAGTCTAAGAAATCAATTTTGCAGGGCTAGATGCATTATAAATATACCAAAAATACCTGAATATACGAAAGTTTTCCACCGCTGGAAACTGTTTCTCTGACCAAACTGGATGCTAGTTCAATAAATTCTTTATCTTCCAGTTCATCTACAATTGGAGATCCGGCACCAGAAAGTGGAACCGAAATCCCTAATTTTCTTTGTAATTCTGAGACAGCAGACTGTTCTCGCTGGCTTTCCTGTTAAAAGAGGAGGAGGATAATGTCAAAAATTCAAAATCTAGCAGTATTTGTACTGTATAGGCTCACAGTTCAATCAAGTGAAATGAAACAATTACAAGTTTGTTAGAGGTCCAACTTTCTTTACCGAAGGAGAAATAGCAGAAGTTGTTCAAGAATGTTTAAAGATATCTAAAACCAAAACTTAGTCTACTTTTATCATTTAAACTTTTACTATCAAATGGATTTCCACCAATTTTTGAAGTAAAACATCTAATTACAGAGTTAGAATGATATCTAAAACCTCCAAACACGGTGTAATGCCATAAGATGGGTCTCTATGGCTTGACCAACAAATTGTTAGAACATAGTATGCATCAAATATACTCATAGAATTTTGCAAAAATCAGATTTCAAAGTCAAGCATAAGTGATGATTTTACTTCCAGAAATAATCACCAAATAATGCTAAAATTCATCTTAATACTAATGGCAAACAATATTCAGTCAAATGGAAGCAAATTGTCAGTTAAATAAGAAGCAATAAGCTCATTGATTAACAGTCGAGAAGGAAATTGTGTGTCATCACCACAGGCTGATACCTTCATTCTAGATGATACATCATAATTTCCTGTTGCCGCATCCTTATCTTGAGGAACATTGTTTGGTGATGCAGTCCATCTCTTTGCAATAGGGTCCTCTATATCAAAAAAGGGGAAAAAAAAAAAAAAAAAAAAAGAGTGAGAGAGAGAGAGAGAGGAAGAGTATTTTAAGTCATAATCTAAATTTCATACAGGGCATATGCAAGCCAACAAAATCTAAAAATTGAACAATTCTTCCCTGTGTGCAAACAAATACAGGGTTCAATATCTCAGACACGAAGAATAATGGTTCTAACAACTTTCCCTTACCTAGGATTTGCTTCTGACATATTAGATCCATTCATTAAAATCACTTTCTAAGCCCTCTTTCGTATCTTTTAAATATCTCATCTGCTAACAAGGCAGAGATGTTAGGTAATCACCATACTATCAGCTTGAGGATGTAAGTCATATAAGTACTCGAAGGATCAAATTGATGCAGAATTATCCCGTCACTAACTAAAATTACTTTCTAAGCCTTATTTCTTTTAATTTTCTCTCTAAAATTGACAAGGTGGAGAAGATTTAGGAATCTTCACTCCAGAATGGCCACAACTAGAGGATCTAGGCCATAGAGGTTTCTAAGGAACATGTAGATGCAGAATTTCTTCTCTTTACAGGAATTCAACCTGAAGACGTAATGCAAGCTCAGGACACCTCTTTTCATGTGAACAAAAGCCATGAGGTATCACAATATATAGAACATGGTTCACAAAAATCTCATTTAAACACCACAAGGTCAAAACAAACTCAAGATTAGATTACTAAACTCTAAGAAAGCATATTAATACCTTCAGGAACCAACCACCATAGATCACCAAATGTTGTTTTCCCATCAAAGCCACCATATAACAGATAACGTGAACCTATAGAAGTCAGGGAATGGTATGCCCGAGCAGCAGGAGGTTCATTTGCAATAGGTATGCGCTTCCATTGTGCAGAAACTGGATACATAGGAAATGATGATATAGACATAAATATGAATATATAATATACGGATGATTATCTAGTAAGTTTTTTTTTTTTTTTAAAACCTATCTATAGGTAATTTTTTTTAGCCGTTGAGTCAATTATCTAACGGCTATAATGGTTCAAGTAGTTGGAAAAAAAATAATAACAATAAATGCGCATTGTTTGATGCTCTTTCTCTCTCTACTTTTTACCATGAAAAGACGTGCATGATGAATTTTAATTGAGCAAAACAATACCTACAAATAGGTAAAAAAAAAAAAAAAATTCCTACCGAGGTGGCACCCATAATATAAATATATATATATATATATAAACGCAGAAGAAAGCTAAAACTAATCAAAAGTGTTAGGTTAATAGTTAAAATGAGTCATATTCAGCAAAATCAAACTCAAAAAATGGCACAAAGTGAATACAAGAATTTTAAAAACAATAAGTTTAAAACACCTATTTTTAAACATACCAATCTTTTTAGTTCCTAATATTTGTATTCATCTGAAAGAATAAATTTCGTACGAGAAAAAAACAATTTATGTCGAGTTATGAACTCCTGTTGCATTTATATTCTCTTCTTATTAGGTTTGTATCCTTTCTTCTCCTTTTTCCCCGTCAGTGAAGCATTGACAATAGTGAAGTGCCAACTTCTAAGGTCAACCAAGGTTTCTGTTTTTAGATTTTACATGCTCATTTCTCAATTTTAATGGTTCTGTTGATAGATGAATTAGAAGAAGGAATGATGCAAAAGCAGACAGCAGAAGAGAATAGGATGCATTTGCAGCATAGATGTTTCTCATATCCACTCATCATTTTGTTAAATAGTTGAAAGTTATCCATGTCACATACGGCCCTTTCCCTTTACCCTTTTCTTCAGTTGAAGTGTCCACTGTTACAGAGAGTACATAGAAGGAGGTTTTTATATTTTTTACGTATCTTTTCTGCAATTACTACAACGAGAATCAGAAAGTTCTCTTAATAACCATAGGAAGACATTACTAAAAGATATCCAAGAACAATCATCTCATACTTACAGATATGGTCTCCCTAATGAAATTTTAAAGCTAGTCTGCTAGGAATAGTAGCACTATCGTCATTGAAATAATCTAAGCTAATAGATAAAATTATCCTGCCTTCTCCAAGACCACTTTTCCCCTTTTTCTTTTCTTGGTCTTCCTACTAATATCTCTCAATCAAAAGCATTTTTCTTCCTTCACTTTAAACATAACTATATACATAAACAAATGTTATGAACACATAATATAAGTGATTATAGATGGTTGTAAAAGATTGTAATGGCACTTATGGCACAAATCATATAGAATTCCAACATACGGACTTTACTCACCCCTGTCTAAAACAATACAGTCATTGTAATAAATGTCATAACGACTCAACCAACCACCGGTCCCATGGCCTCCAAATAACAACAGCTGCAAGGAGTAATTATAATCAGGTTTTATAAAGTAACATGAACAAGTATAGTTTCAGAGGTAAAAAAGAAGACTATTATGATCTCAATCATTCTGACCATTATCAATATGATTGTCATGACCCTCAATAATAGTATCTAAACACTAGGTAGAGCTGAACTTATCATGACTAACAAGTTTCGTCACAGTTAAAAAGCCAGATAAATTTCACAGACAGTGACATTTTACCTAGTTTGATTATAACGAGTCTCTTCCCATCCATTGTAAAGAGTGGGAGAATGTTAATAAGTGGTTAACCATTGTCTAGTTATATAAACTTCTTCCATTAATTGAAGAATGCCATTCGAAATATACCTTCATTCGAAATATACCTTTTGTTCTCCTCCTTCATGTTTTAAGGCTGGACCTAAAATTGCTATACCACCATCCAAGGATACTACAAGGAGTTTTTTATAGCTAGCATAATAAAAGGTTATTACAAAAGTTTCCCGTGACCTTCATTGTGTAAATATACGGAAACAATTTCAGAAGTTCCCTGGGGTAGGCTAAAATAAAATCATTTTCAACCTTACAGCAAGGATTCATAGATTCCTAAGAGTGAAAGCGAGTGTAATAAGTCCAATTTCAAGCTCTTTTTTTTTTTCTCGAAGTGAAATTAATGCCTATATATTTGCATACTTTACAGATGATAAAACATTCGTTGGCATCTCTGGGAGAAAAGACCTAAAATGGTCATATTGATGATATTGGATTTCATAGAAAATCTACCATATTCCAACATAAGCATCTAATCCTGTTCGAATTGCTCTCCTGGTCCTGGGTAGTGGGTACTACTACGGTTGGAGGAGGGAAACTCCATTAAGACTCAACAGATTAAGACACATGAAAAGAGAGGAAATGAACCTAGAGACCTTACCAAACTTAGTGCTTAAACATCAATTGCTCATTGGAACCTAACAAAATTGCAATTTATACCAGGTTTTCCATTTAAATACCCACGAAACTAAAGCATTACAGACCAAGAGATATATGTGAAGAAAAAAAATATGAAAATATTAAGGGTACTGTAAATGTGAATTACAATATGTCCTTCAGATGTAACTGTATGGCCACAACGTGGAGAAGGAGGTTGTCCCGGAAGCTTTAGCTGTGTCCATGCAGGTGTTTCATTCTCTTCCTTCCACAACAAAGATAAAAAAATAAAACAAGTAATATAAGATAAAATAAATAAATAAATAAACATAGTTTACTAATAAAAACATGTTAGTATAAAGAGTAAAAATCAGTATTCTTTCTTTTCAATTGCAGGTAAAATAGCCAGAAATCGTCAAGCTGGATATAGAAAAAGAACATCATAATAAAATGAAAAATAAAAAGTTAAAACGAGACAAGCAATCAAAAGAAACAGCAAAATAACAAGATAAGCGTGCATCAATGTTTCCCAATCTATTTATTCTACCATTGGAACCCTAGTATACAGATAGCTTGGTCTCAAATTATCGGGTTTATCATATAATACACTTCCACGTGACACACAACCTTAGAATCTTAACTTCAAAAGGTCAGCACTGCCTTGCTCCTACCCGTGCTCACACATAATGCAGTAAAATTGTACCTAAAAATAAATAAATAAATAAAAAATAAAAAGACGTGACTTTTCAACTTCTAAAGTGACATCTAAATACATCAATAAATGATCCGAGATCTTTTACAATAGTTCAATCTCGGTGAAGTTTCAGTGACATAAAAGTACGTAGTACTTGGTCAATACACATAAAACATTACACCTCAATACAAAGCCTACTTGCATGATATATCTAGAGATGATAGATACTTAAGACAACCAAAGTAAAATAAACGCAAAACAAACAGAGATTTATGCATACCAGAATACCTACGTAAGTTCAACAAGCCAAGGGAATTATAGAATATACATGAAGATAAATAAAGACAAGCAAAAATAAAGGAATTTGACTACTAACCTTCTTCTATAAGACCCTTCAAAGCCCATAAATCACCCATGATTGGACCTCCACCTCCTACCATTGAAAGAGTAGACATATCAGGATTAAACCTAAATAGACTCAGCTAAATCTGTATTATGTTATTATTTTCATCCAAATCCATATTACACCATTCAAGAAAAGAAATTGTTTTTTTGCCACTATAGGGGTTTTAAAATTTTCACCTCTTGTCCATCATTTGAAAATAAAAAATAAAAAAATTGTAACTGTAGCTGTGAAGATAGGAACAAGAAAGAAAGGGGTTCAAATTCTTTATCCAATTTTATGTGTTAATTAATGTCCAAGCAATAAAACTATTATCACATTATCAGTAGTTCACAAGCATTAGCCATTAAGATACTAAAATTTGTAAAAATAAATGGGTTAATTTTGTAGGAAGACTTTTACTAATAATAGACAAGTCTATCCAATCAAAATGTTGTTTGCCTGCAAATTGTCTATCAAAGAAATTCAAACTTAAAAAAAAAAAAATTACGTGGTAGTTATTATTTTCATCCAAATCCGTATTATGTTATTATTTAGATAAATGGTAGTCCTTAAAGTAGAATAGTATGCTACTTCACCTCTGCCACCATAAACCAGTAACCGTTTCTCAACCATGGTAGCTGTATGGCCACATCTAGGTGGCGGTAATGATCCAGTAACAGGTAGCTCCGTCCATTCAAGTGAAACTGCTCAAGAAAGAAGATCGTACTACAATTAATTTCAGACCTGAGACCACAACATATAATGTGTACTCATTCATATGCATCCAAAGCAACAGAGAAAACAGAGGTACTTGTGTCGAAGACAAATACATCTGACAGCCACTTCCTCCCATCCCAGCCACCATACCTGCATTAAAATCAAATACTACACAGTAAATACACTAGAGAATTCCCATCAACTTATGAGTGAAAATTGTAACACGCGCGAATACCCACATGACAATTTTCCTATTTGCAATAGCAGAAGCTGCTGCAAAGTCCCGCGGTGACGGTAAGTCACCAAAGCTAGTCAATTCTGACCATTGCCATACATCTGGATAAAAAGTCAATTTATTTATGCTCATCACATCAAAAGAATTAAGCCAAAGTGTAAAGGAGAAACTATTTTTTTTTCTTTTTTTTTTTGGCATGTTAAGTTGAATCTGTTCTTACCAGTATCCAAGACCCAAATGTCACCCAACCTGAATATCCAAACTCGTTATTAACACCACTTATATAAAAGTTGATAGAAAATAGGGCAAAAAGTTGTAAATAGAAAATATGGTGGATGTTTGCAGACCTGTTGCTACCAAGACGCCCTCCAAAAATGAACATATGACAATCAATAGCAACAGCAATGTGAAATGCACGTGGGCTTGGAGCTACTTGTCCATCAGAGCCACTGCCTGTGCACTCTGGCTGAAACCATAATTTCTTCTCTGATAAAATTTTTCAAAAAACTTTAGCAACAAATACAAGCTTACAGTGAAATGATTTAAAAGAGACCAGATAAGTCAAAATCACAATGGCCTCAAAATGTGAAAACTTTTCCTCTTGCGAGTGTCTACCATGGGGAAAAAAAAAAGTATAGGAGGAATCATCTCCATAGAAAAACCTAAATTGAATTCATGACTACAAAGATGCTATATCGTGATATCTATAGACAAAAAGTTCAAGACTATATAACTAAACTGAGGCAAATATAGACAATAGCATCAGCTACAATTCAAATCACCCTATCTTACACATAAGTTGCAAACAGAATAGAAAGCAATTATAAAGCATTGCTTAAGAGACTCTACAATTGCCATCAATGTAGTTCAGAAGAAAATGACTAAAATCAGTTAAAGTTAGCTCAAGCAATGAATATTAGCAATAATACTTGATTTCTTCATATTTTTTAAACATTTTTGCCAAACAAATATTAGCAGTTCTCTTGTATTTCATCAAATGATATTGTTGGCAGCACTGTAACACGAACTTAAGATGAATTAAGCAACTCACGGGAAATGCATCCAAAATGCATTCATTGAGCTATTATGCAGTCCTTGTCTGACTGCTCTGCAACAAGAGTTGTCAATGCAGGTTAAGTTTTGACCAAATTCAAAATAGTAACACTTGACTTATATATGTGGGGAAAAAAATAAGAATTACCAAGAAAACCGAAACTCATGAAGGAAAGAGTATATCAGTAATACCCAAAGATCTCACATACTAAGTAATTCAACCAAATTACAACGACCCAGATGAACACTGCCAATCAAAAGTCCATATCAAGGTAAATTGAATTTATGATACAATGCACAAATATGCACTAACTAAGGTAAGACCAAATACACGATTGAAAGAGTACATTAATTGTACCCAAACATCTCAAATACCAGTAATTCAACAAATTCCAAAGACCCAGGTGAACAATGCCAATTAAAAGTCCATATCTGGGTTAGAACTGAATCAATGAATACATGCAATATACATACATAGATACAATACATGCAATATACAAACATAGATACACATATACACAGAATCGTTTATAAAGGCACAGAAAGTGGAAAACAGAGCACCTATATCATAAACGACGATATCGCTAAGAAACTTTTTGTCAAAGAGGCCACCGAAAACGACGACCTTCGATTTCCCAATACTGACAGCAGTATGACCACTGCGAAGCCAACGAACAAAATCAATTCAATATAGAAGATATCGATAGAGAGAGAAAAGAACCAGAAAGAGAAAGAGAAAGAGAGAGAAACTGAATGATTTACCTGCGAGGTTGGGGAAGATTTCCATGGAAGTCAGAGGCCGAAGCTCGAACCCAGTAATGCATTTTGACTCAACTGAGCTCTCTCCCTCTCTCTCTGTGTCCCAACGTTTTTATGCGTCAATTCAATTGGATCGCGATTGTTCCAGATGCTGTCGTTTTCCTGAGCTTTTGTCGTTTCCACGTTGATGTCGTTCACTAAGTTTTATTGTCGTTGTTTTTGTTTCTCCAATAGGTGCGTTTGTAGACTTATTGTCGTTTATTTAAGTCGGATATATCACACAGCAGAGCGAAAGGGATTCTGAAACAGAGAAAGATATATGTCCGACTAGCTTCTAGTGTCGAATGAGATAGACTAGTAATGTTTTCTCAGCAAATAAAATCATAATTTTTAAAGCAGTTTCATCAAAAAATTTAGACGCGCCTTTACGTAAGACCTTGTCTATTTACCGTTAGATGAGAATTTGTATATAAATAAATTCTCCACAGATTTCCGTTATTCCCCACAGATTCCCATCCAACGATAATTAAGACATCACTCTACATAGGGACGCCCCTACTGTAATCATTCCCAAAAATTTAATTAATAAAAGACAGTTTTGAAAGCAAAAACCAATTTTCTTATGAGAACAAGAATAAGATAAGATCAAGAACATTACAAGGTACTAAAATGATACAATTTAATAATAGTATAAACGAAGTGAATATCGCGCTGCGTTTGACATTATTATCGCTCTCATAAATGACATTAACATGAAGACTATAGCTAAATGAGCAGTGCCATGGGCAGTAATGTTATATCTGGCAAGACTGTGGAAACGCCACAAAACTAGTGTTGCTGCTAGCTCCACACTCCTATGAGCATTTTCTTTTTCTTTTTAATTAGACTGCAAATTTTCTTTCCTACAAAGTTTCACAAGCTCCTTCACCACCAAATCCATCTCCTCATCTCCATTCCTCCTCATTTCCTCCCTCATTTCCACTGCCTTTTCCCTCACTCTCTCCCCACTTTCCTCCACCACAACCTTCCTAATCACTTCCCCCAACTCCTCTCCCCGAATCCTCCCCCCGATTCCGTCCCTCCTCACCTCCACCCCCACTCCTATCTCCTCCACCAGCCTCGCATTGATGGGCTGATCCAGGTTCATCGGCATCGCTATGATCGGCACCCCATACCTCATGCTCTCCAGCACCGAGCTCCACCCACAGTGGCTCACGAACCCCTTGACCCCTTGACTCTTCAGTATCGCCCTCTGCGGTGCCCATCCCTCCAGTACCAACCCCTTGTCTTCGATCCTTTTCAGATAACCTTCCGGCAAAGCTTCCTCCATCTCGGTTTTCGGGTCCGACCCGGCTGCGAATCGGATGACCCAGATGAAACCCACTCCGCTTAGCTCCAACCCTTTCGCTACTTCTCTTATCTCATCTCGCGATAGAAAATACTCGCTTCCAAACGACACGAACACCACTGGCTCCGCTCCCTCCTTTCGTTTGAGCCATTTCATGACTTGATCATCATCGTCGTGATCATGATCGTGATCGTCGTCGTCGACGAGTAATCCAACGGGTACGATCTTCTTGTCATTACCGTGTAGGACAGAGACGTACTCGATGTATTTGTCCTCGATCTCGCGAGAAGTTCTCAACAAAACGACACTCACGGATCTGTCGCTGCACTGCTCGACTCTTTCCTTGTCCTTGACTCCGTTTGCCGACGACTCGAGGAGCTTAACAAACTTGCCCACCTCGTGACCCCGGAGATATATCGCGGGGAAGGGGAATTTCTCGTCGCTCATTGAGTTTCTCACGAGATGGAAACAAAACGACATCATGCTGGCGCTAATGGACAAAAACTCGACAGCGGGGATATTCTTCTGGGAAGCCACTAAAGGGGCCCAAGGTTGAATGAAGTCGTAGATGACCAGGTCTGGGCCGAGATCTTCTAACAGGCCCAAGAAGTTTGGGCTGGCGGACATGTCGAAGGCCTGCTTGAGGGTGGGCATGAGGTGGGGCGGGAGCCCATTTGTGGTGTGGAGATGAGAAGGAAGGCCCGGTAGCTCGGGAAGATGTATCTCGATGAACTCGATGTTGGTGGTGTATACAGAGTTTTGGTGGTGTGTGGAGAGAAATTTTGGTTTGACGGAGACGAGATTTGCAGGGGTGGAACAGAAGTACACGTGGAGATTTCGGTGGGCCAGCCTCTTGGCTAGCTCTAAGTAGGGAGATATGTGACCGTGAGCTAACCATGGGAGCATGAGGACGGAGATGATCTTGTCATTGCTAAGCCTGGCTTGCATTATTACTCAATACGTTGTAGTTTATGGTAGTGTAGGAATGAGCAAGCTGGTGAATGAATGAATGAGAATGGTAATCCTTATATATATATATATATAGAGAGAGAGAGAGAGGAGTGATCTGTATAAATATGTTATATGTACATATGTTATGTCGTTATATATGTGATGATTTTGAATGTACGTAAGGATATCCACTAAATCTCAAAACGTGGCAAAAGAGAAGGGAATAAAGAGGAGAGAAAAGTGTCGTTTTTTCGTAAAAGAGGATGGTACGTGGAGGGCTTAGTTAGGATGACTCCTTTTTAGGCATGTAAGATATATCTAGTAGCATATCCAAATCTAACTCAGGTAGAACCGTATAAGGTTTTGGATAAGCTTTCTTTTTCGGTAGGTATCTAGTATGGTAGGAAAATTATTTTTCTACCATACTTTACTAATATTGCTATATTCTACAGGATATAGTTTTTTTTTTTTTTTTTAATAAAAAACGCAAGGACGGTAAAGTTTATAATTTATATTTTTTTTTAATAAAAGGAATTTTTGTTGGAAATATTTCATATGAGTACTCAGGGATTGAGCTCGCAAACTAGCAGAGGCACAAGCCACCTCCTCAAACTTTTTTAAATATTCATTAAATTCGTAAAAACATTAATAATATAACCCCTAAAAAAATTTAAAAAATACAATTTAGCCTCTCTGCTAAAAAAATTAGAAATATAATAAAACCCCCTCCTAGCTTATTTATATGACTATATAGATCAAACTAGAAATTATTATTCTTTTATAAACCATGACTTTAGTTTTGTTCAAGAAAATGGGCCAATTTAAACTTTTCAAACTCTAAAACAAAAGAAGCTGCATAATGTCTTTACAAAATGTACAACTAAAAAGTCTTTATCAGTCTATCTTGTCATCAGCAGTAATATTTACAGCACATCAAAATATTGAAATATAAAGAAAACATCGTCCACAAGTCAAGCTCGTCTACATCTGTATGATCATAGCGACAAGAAAGCGTACTAGTCAATCAGCAATTCTATACATCATAAGTCTCCTCACTTGCACCACAGGAATTCAATAAGCTAATGCTCAGTAAGTAAAGATCATGCATGCTCGTAAATGTGTTTCATGCAAAAACTTTATTCAATTTCCCATTGTACTCTTTTTTTTGTTTATAACTTTTCATTTTGATGCACTTTTCTTAGAAAATGTTATTTATAGGGCCCTTGAGTACACTACAAAGTCACGACAATTTGTAGATCGTGCCCATCTATGCGAGAAGGAAACACATAGCTAATGCGAAGCATACCTACCCAATGCAGACCGACAAGGTAATGCACCTAACAAATCTCATAATACAATGTTCAGTCTCGGTAGTAGGTAAGTCGTGCCCACCTATGCGGGAAGGATGCCTATGCAAATCATACCTTCTCAACGCAGACAGACTAAACAATGTATTTAAAATATATCTTGTAAAATAAGTATAATGGTACTACTTTAAATCCAATGCGTGGAAAACTTCACTTCTTTTAAAATCATACTTGAATGATTATACCATGTTTATGTCTTTCATGAACTTACATGAATTATATGAATAATACTTATTACTATAATACACATAAACATGTGGAAAAATATCCTGTATTTACTAGTGTCCTTGTGATGCAGTTAATAAATTTTTACTTACCTTGTGTCAGACAGAATAGATAGTGAAAAGGGTCAGTATCCTCTATAGTAAGGTTTGTGGAAGACCTGATATAAATTTCATTACTAAAATAATCACTATAACGTAAAATACTTAAAGAAAACGACCACAAGACTGAAATCACAACTTTCACAAAATTAGAAAACCTAATCACAAAATAAACCGAAAGCATATAAGTGATATGAGCTACATAGTAGCCAATAACTAGCATTGAAAACTGATTAAAATCATCAAAACATGAATGCTAGTTCTTTAGTACAAAAATAATCCAAAATGATGCATACTTTCGTAAGAACTAGTCCATTTACTTCTAAATGGTACCATTTGGTTTTAAAAATATTTGGACAGTACTTCCCTTATTTTTAGGGCATTCCCATATCTTTTAAATCATGTTTTAAGACCTGCAATAAAAATTGACAAGTCAATTTCCACATATACACATCAAAGAGGATCATTTAGAACGACCTAAATACACTTGAAGTCCTTTCGATTTAGACAAAGTTTAAAATCACTTTTACACTTGTATATTATCACAACTAGGCACAAAATGAGTGTAATAATAGTATCAATAAAATTTACACTCCAAGATTAGGAAATCGGATTACAAAGATAGAAAACTTAATCTACTACACATGAAAATACTTAAATCCATAAATAGTAAACTATAAGGCTTTAAGTCTAACTTTAATCCTCCACTTAAATTTTATATTTTCAGCCATATAAATGGCTTCCTCAGACCTTCATTCATCAAATAGAAGTTTTAGTTTAAGATCTAAAGCAATCAGCAATTCTATGCATCATAAGTCTCCTCACTTGCACCACAAGAACTAAATGAGCTAATGCTCAGTAAGTAAAGATCATACATGCTCGTAAATGTGTTTTATGCAAAAATTTTATTCAATTTCCCATTGTACTCTTTTTTTTTTTTATAACTTTTCATTTTGATGCAATTTTCTTAGAAAACATTATTTATAGGGCCCTTGAGTACACTACAAAGTCACGACAGTCGGTAGATCATGCCTTCCTATGCGAGAAGGAAACACATAGCCAATGCAAAGCATATCTACCCAATGCAGACCGATAAGGTAATGCACCTAATAAATATCATAATACAATGTTCAGTCTCGGTAGTAGATAAGTCGTGCTCACCTATGCGGGAAGGATGCTAATCATGCCTACTCAATGCAGACAGACTAAACATTGTATTTAAAATATATCTTGTAAAATAAGTATAATGGTACTACTTTAAATCCAATGCGTGGAAAACTTCACTTTTTTTAAAGTCATACTTAAATGATCATGCCATGCTTATGTCTTTCATGAACTTACATCAACTATATGAATAATACGTGTTACTATAATACACATAAATATATGGAAAAATATCCTGTATTTATTATTGTCCTTGTGATGCAGTTAATAAATCTTTATTTACCTTGTATTTGACAAAAAAGATAGTAAAAAGGGTCAGTATCCTTTATAGCAAGGTTTGTAGAAGACCTGATATAAATTTCATTACTAGAATGATCACTATAACGTAAAATACTTAAAGAAAACGACCACAAGACTGAAATCACAACTTTCACAAAATTAGGAAACCTAATCACAAAATAAACCGAAAGCATACAAGTGATATGAGATATATAGTAGCCAATAACTAGCATTGAAAACTGATTAAAATCATCAAAACATGAATGCTAGTTCTTTAGTACAAAAATGATCCAAAATGACGCATACTTTCGTAAGAACTAGTCCATTTGCTTCTAAATGGTGCCATTTGGTTTTAAAACTATTTGGACAGCACTTTTCTTATTTTTAGGGCATTCCCATATCTTCTAAATCATGTTTTAAGACTTGTAATAAAAATTGATAAGTCAATTCCCACTTACACATCAAAGAGGATCATTTAGAATAACCTAAATGCAATTGAATTCTTTTCGATTTAGACAAAGTTTAAAACTACTTTTACACTTGTATATCATCACAACTAGCCACAAAATGAGTATAATAATAGTATCAATAAAATTTATACTCCAAGTTTAGGAAATCGGATTACAAAGATAGAAAACATAATTTACTACACATGAAAATACTTAAATCCATAAATAGCAGACTTTGGGGCTATAAGTCTAACTTTTATCCTCCACTTAAATTCTATATTTTCAGCCATATATATGGTTTCCTAGGACCTTCATTCATCAAATAAAAGTTTTGGTTTAAGATCTAAAGTAAAAGAAATAGATTACCAATTCTAAATTCTACAAAAAGCTCACATTGACTAGTTTGGGCTTTTGCTGAATCTCTTGCCTTCTACTTCTACAAAACTAATTTCCAAGGCTTAGAAATAGACTTTAGAACTCAAGTAAACCTGAAAAAACTCTTACTTAAGTTACAGAAAGTGGAGAATTTCAATTAGAAAACAACACTAAAGAAGAAGAACTAGTAGACTCACCTTAACTAGTTTGGACCTATCTTGCTTTCTCGAGCTCCAACTTGAGTTCTACCACTTGAAAACTCTTGGATATGACTAAAGAGAGTTGAGAGAAGCTTAGATAGTGGCTGGAGTAGTTCAAGTCATGGCAAGAGAGAAAGTGGAAGAAAATGGCCAAATTTGGTCCAAAATCAACATTTAATGGTTAAGAAAAGGCATAATTTAAATTCTAAGGGGTATTTTCAGTATTTCATATCTAATTTTCTATGTGTCCAGCTTTAAAATACTCTTAGCTTACTCACCACGTTGTTAGTCATTCTCATACACTCAAGTATAGACCAAAATAGTGAAACCTAACTAAGAAGATGAAATCTAGTCATACTTTGACTTACGATCCCATATGACCAACCTTATTGTAATCTAGTAGAACTTAGCCCCATAACTAATCATTAAATATAAAAATAAGTCAGTTAGACTCCAATTAATAATGTAAACAAAGTATAAATAACTAATTATTAGAATACACGAAAATAATATTACACGATTAAGCTGAATCTAAGCTAGTTTAGTGCAATTAAACACAATTCAGTACAGTGAATGCCACCTCATACTTACCTGGAACCAATATTTTTGAAAATGCTAAAAGTGAGTTCTAGACATTAAATAAAAGCGATTTGACATGTTAAACACTCTGTAAATTTGGCTCTAAAAAATGTAAAAAAATGCATCTTACCGAAATCTACTATTTGATCGAATTATCATATGCACATAATATTGTATTCATAAATATATTTTTTATTCCTTTCACATACCAAGCTCTCTCTCTCTCTCTCTCTATCTCTCTCTTTCTCTCTCTCTCTCTGAAGGTACTAGACTTTTACACTACATGGGAGCACTTCAACAAACATTAATACAATAATACAGACTAAAAGTATTTATCAATCAGAATGAGCAATTTACTATAAAATTAATACTAGTTGCTTGATATGTCTATTATGCAATATGAACATGTTTATTATTGGCTTATTATGTATGTGAGAATCTTGGGCTTCACAATAAGTATCACTTTTTAGCTTAGTTACTACTATAGTAATTAATGTTGTTGAAGCTTTCTCAAATTGTTGTGATATTTTTTGACAAAAGTAAAATACTATAGTATTTAAAGCACTCAAGAGTGATGATATTTCAAGTGGACGAGCTTTAAATCAACGAAATACTCTTAAAAGATATGGTGATACATGTTGGAGATATCATCATGGTACTTTACTAAGCTTGATTAACATGTTTTCTTCTATAATTGATATTTTTGAGATGACTGTAGACGATGGAACAAACTCTGATCGAACATATAAAGTAGGTAATATTTTATTAGAATCGATACTATTATTTGATTTTATTTTTTACTTTACATTTGATGAGAATATTATTGGGAATGACAAATGAGTTATCAAAAGCATTATAAAAGAAAGAACAAGACATTGTGAGTGCTATGAATTTGGTCAAATTGTGTAAGTAATGATTGCAAATGATGAGGGATGACTGATGAGATTTTACTTTTTTGTGAAAAACATGATATAGTTGTTCCTAATATGGATGGTACGTTTCTCGGTCGAGGTATATCATGATGTAAAGCTCAGAAGATCACAAATTTATATCACTTTTGTGCAGAGGAATCCGTTACGGTCATAACACAACAAAAATGAGGTAAATCAGAGCTCAAATGAAGAAATGGTGCACCCGGAAAACTGAGATGCCAAACCAGCAGAAAAGTGGTGCTGTAATGCCAACTCTCGGGAAGTTTTGGCGCCACAATGTAAAAAAGGGCACCGCAGCTCCTGCATCCTAAGTCAATAATTGACGGTTGAGATCAACGTTTTGATAATCTAAGGGTCCAGATTCGGCCCGCCTTAGGTTTGTACGAGCCACCTCTTTCAAACCCTATTTTAGGGTTTGAGGCATATTAGGATAGAGAGAGAGAGAGAGAGAGAGAGAGAGAAGAAAGCAACCATGGAAGGAGAAGAAAAAGAGGAAGAAGAAGAAGAAGATAAGCTCCAATCCTCCATTTCTTGATTTTCTCCACAACATCAACACTATTCTTTGTTATACAATCTTCTCTTTATTTTCTTGTGAGTTTTTCTTTGTATTTTCTATATTTAGAGAGTAGTATAGTTGAGAAAAAATCCTAGAAGGAGGATTCAAGAGAGAAAAAAGTAAGTTTGGAGGAGGAGATTGACAACCTTCATTAACACTTTCAAGCTCTTCAAAGAGGAAGAATTCTAAAACTTGTTTCTCTTTGATATTTTGTATTTCTTGAGTCCATTGTATTAAAATATTATTGTTCTCAATTTATATTATAAACTTAATCTTTCTTTGTCTAATTTTACTATGTGAACTAATTTAGTATTTTTTATTTGTTTATTTCTCTCCTCTTTCATTAATCTAATCTATTGTTGAGTTATTTGTTTTACCTCATGCTTATTGCTTCTATTTAATTAATCACTAAATAGATTGTAGAGTCAAACTTTTACGAACTTGGAAACAGAAATTTAGGTTTGGACATAGGTAGAATAACATAAGATCACCTAATGTCGGGTGGGTTTGCATATGATAGGAATATACCTATGTGACTTGTGCAACCTTTGTGTGAGAATAACTAAACTTAATGAATCTAGTCAATTTATGTTAGGAGTAACATATTAGTTTGTACAGATGATTTCACTTATGTCTTGGAAAGGAGTTTATGAATATATTTGAATTCTCGATTGATAACTCTAGTGGAAATTCTAAAAATGATTTCGGAAAATAATTTTACCAATAGTGATTACTATAATTTTATAAACAAATCAAGAACGCAATATAATTGGTATTTTAAAACATTCTTCAAAGTCAATTCATGGATCTTGGTACAGATAAAACCTGAAAATGTTTCACAATCATTGAGTCTTCTCGTCTATTCTTTGGAGTCTATTGAATGATCTGGTGTGTGGACACATTCTATCCCAACAAGATATAAGTAGAATAATCTAGAAGACATTCTTCTTTCTTCTTGACTGCAGATCTACGACTATGGGAATCCCTTCCTTGGCTGCCATGAACAAGTACAAGATTTTTCCCGCAGTAGCTCAGTACTCTCTCACTCTCTTTTTTTTCTCTCTATCACATGTTTTCTATAGTTACTGTGACTGAGAGTGGCATGTAGCTCTTCTTCAGAGAATAAAGAACTTTTTTTCCCTCTCATTTTTCTATAGAGGTGTAAACCATGTTCGACTTCTATGTGTGAGTTAAACGGGGGACCTTATGGATCCAAATAGTCCAAGTTCTAAAGGACCAACTATGCACGGTCATAATTAACCCTTAATTATGGTTGGACCTTATCCATTAATATTGGGGACCCAATATTGCACTCTTAGATTAAATATCATATATTTTATGTAAGCTGATTAATCATATTAATTAGCTCGATCCATTTAGCATGTATTATACCTGTAGTTATACTCCCTTAACGCAATATCATATTAGTGAGGTGAAAATACCATATTAACCCTCTAGTACATATTTACCTTTCAGTTGCCATTTTTCTTGGATAATAATTGACTATGGTATTTGTAACTGCCCATACAAACATAGTCAAATTCACAAAGTGAATATTGGGCACTTGATTTTTATTATCCAAGTCCTTGAAAAAACTCAATGTGACATTATATGCATAGTGTCCAAAATCATGAAAGACATTCTTATTAATTTACAAATCTTATCTTCTAAGGTACCGAAGTTTGAACCCAATAACTGGAACTAGTCTTTTAGTAAGTTAAAAAGATAAAACTTATGAAAGCCAGTCCGACAATTACCAGGATTAAGGTAATATTACAATAGTGCTAGAACAATGAAAGATAGAATATTGAGCTGAAGCACTTAACCTCAAATTCTATTTTCACTTGATTCAGTTCAGTGCATTATAACTTTCTTATAATGTACTAGTATTTCTATTCTGAGTCAGATACTTCGATGATTAGAGACTTCATCAATTTCGTTAAAATAGACAACACTATATTCTGTGGCAAAATAAAGTATTCCATCTTTATTTGCAGGACTTATACTTAATTTAAACATAATGAAATAAATAATTTAGTCTCTAACATATAAACAGTTTAAATGAACAATTATTTATCACTCATTATTAGTTATGGAAACTTTTAGACGTTTGCATGGTAGAAAACTTAAACATCATATGTATATAATTGGAACAAAATATAGAATTTATTAACACTAAATAGATAACACTTACATCCAATAAATATTGTTTAATATGTCTAACTAAGAAAAACTACTTTCTATGACATATTCCCAATAAAATGACACTTCTCTCTCCTACTTATTCCCTTCTTTTTTGCCATATTTTATCACTCTTATCCCTATGTATGTGAAGTACTACTCTTGTTCACTAACAAGTCCATTTCTACTCAATAAACAGCAATTGGCATATAAGAGAATTATAATTTGTTAATATAATACTTTTATTACTACGTAGTTAGGAAATTATTAATTTTTGTCACTATTTAATTTAATTATGTTTCTTATTATGCCCATTTTGCAATGTTAATCATTTTTGGTTTGATAAAACTCTATATCTTATGCCCAACTATATATTGGATGTTTATTCTATTATTAATATACAATTTCAGGAGTTGAATGATCTTTTCAACGAGATAAATAAATTATATGATCAATGGATGAATGACAAGTTGCTTGTTTATAATGAGAAAATATTTTTAATGATATTGATAATAAACTTATTATAAAACGCTTTTAAGGAATAAAAATGCGTCGAGTACAATTGTAATACTTATTATTATTTTTAATTATTTTTTAAATTATAATTACAACCCAAGCCCCTAATAAGAAGTCTTGCCTCTATATCTGTGAGCACTGCACCTATTGGACAAGCTTAGGGGAATACCAAAACTGGTTGAACTTTTATTACAAACTTTACTTTTTTTTTTATAAGGGTAATTAGCTTATGTTATATGGCGTTAATTTAGGTAGATGCCTAACTTCTAATGCTAGCTACGTTGTTGAATGCTGAGTAGTACTTGTGACCATTTATACCCCGCAAAAATAAATGAGAGATAAGTTATTATAAATCATATTATAATGATAACTGTACTAACTTTTTTTTTTTTGGGTTACTATAATAACTGTAATTACTATTCCTAATTATCATCACCTCATGACTATGGAGCATATCAATATAGTACTGTCTCTTACCACGGCCGACGTGGGCAATTTATGAAGAAGAAATTTTCAATTAAAATAATGAAGCATTTGATAAAAACAAGAAAATTAAAATACAAATTAGGACTAAAAGAAGTAATAACAATAATGTAGAATAAATACTATTCCGACTTTCAACGGTTTTTTCTTCTTAAGAAATAAAATACAATCAATATATTTTGGGGTGTGGCAAAACTTTAGTAATTAGTAACTAACTAAAATATTGAGTCATAATAATGTGATAGATAATTAGAATTTAAACTAGGTAGTGGTACCGATTATTCAGTTTGTTAGATTAGTATGTTGAAATTTAAATGACAGAAATATAAAGTACTAAATTAAATGTGGGCGGATGGATTACCGGCCACAAAGTTTTATTTATAATTAATCATTATTAGGCCTAATTAATCTTTTATAGGAAAAGCACCTCAAGCAACTTGTAAAATTATAAAACCCATTTGTGAGGCATAAATTCACCATAATTCACATCAAACACCCTTTTTTTAATTCTCCTATGTACACAAACAAGTTAAACATCAAAATAACTCGTAAAACAATTGAAACAACTTAAAATAAATAAGAACATAGCAAAATTTAAGGCACGTTAGCACTAGATAATTCCATTTTTATGGACTTAACAAATATTTAATGTTTATTTACCTAATTAAAATAGCAATTAAGTCTAAATATTTTTACAAATTTTCCTTTTTTTTTAATTCTAAAAGAGTATTATAGTAGCCCAGAAATTTTATAGATTTTTTCTTTTTTTTCGTCATGCAGTTTCACTATAATTATTTTTTATTTTGGAGATATTATTGTAATGTTGACAAAAATCAGAGAATGTTTGTATTTTTTTCCCAACTAATTGGTGGATGCAATTTGTGAAGTAGAGATACGAATGCCAGAAAAAAAACTAGGAACTAAATTGCTAAAAGATTTAAATAATAGGGATCAATGATATAAATTTTCTTCAATTAAAATAAATTTTAATAGAATCTTGGATAAAATATGCCAAAAGATCTAACAATCTGAAAAAATGAACGTTAGGTACTTAAATGCAAAAAAATAAAAAAAGGCAAAAAAAGTTGGGAATCAATATAAAAAAAAAAAGAGCAATACGTTCGGCTAATTGTATCATCTATCCCATTAGATTTATTTAAGAATTTTTTAGGAACAAAATACTTTGTTTTTTGGAAATATTCCATGTGAATATCAAGAAATCAACTATCGGACAGATTAGCAATAGAAAAAGTAACAAAAAACATCAACAAAATAATATTTCTATTTCGAATTCTTGTTTTTCTTTTTTAAAAAGAGAAATTCAATCAATGTTGTTAGAATATGAAAAATCATCCAATATATAAAGGTGGATACAAAGTCAAAGTTTCAAATCAAACAAAAATAATCGACGTAAGCATCTGGGATTTTGTTGTAGTAGGGGCATAATAAGAGAAACAAAATTGATTTAATAAACTAACAACAAATAATAACTTCATAAAAAATATGAAATATTGATCAACATACTATAATTATTTCCTTTGCCAATTATATGAGTTTATTGAAGCCAGAAATCTTGGGAACAAGGAAAAACTACTTTTTTTTAAAAAAATAGTGAAACTAATAATAGTAAGATGAATTAAAGTGAAAGTACATAAAATACGTTCAAGGAATGCTAAAAGTTTTGGGGAAGAAAAAACAAATGTCACAAGCAAGTAACTTAAATATTTATTGGGAGTTTTCATAAATAAAGAAAATAATAATGTATTGGGAGCATTAAGAGAAGTAATTAAATGCTAAGGGAGTAAAATGTTGAGTGAAGGACAAAACGGATATATTAAGAAAAATAAGTAAACATTTAAGGGGAAAAAAATAAAATTAGAAAGCTAAATGGAGGTATATGCTCCTTGTCCCATGTCTCTATTTATTTATTTCTTTCTTCAGTTTAGAGAAGTATTATAGTTTTTTCATTGTTAAAATTGATTAGAAAATGAAATCTGCTCACAAATCTATAATTTCAGAGTATCATTTTGTAGCATCTAAATTTTGAGCTAAAATTATGGAACACTCAAAGTCTTTTTCGTAATTTACCCTTCTTTTTATATATGGCACATCATACACCCCAAATCACACCTCCATTTTTTCCTCCCACCGTATCTCATTTTCAAAAGCCCACCTGTTTAAATAATAATAAAAATGACACGACAAAAAATATTAGGAGCAAGATAAAACTAATAAATAAAAAAAACTAAATAACACCAAAAACAAAAGACAGAAACGAAAAAAAAAAAAAAAAACTAAATTCCATAAACATCTCAATAGTTTTATAGAATACTCGTGTCGCGTTATTTTTATAAAGGCCAAAATATTCTTTGAGTTCTACAAATCAAATAAAAAATATCCATTTTGTCTTATTTTAATTAAACAATTTTTAGGTTCTCATCGTCCAATTTTCTTTCAATTTTGCCATCATCTTTCTTTTATCGCATTTCATTATTTTTACTTATTTCTTTTTGATGAAGAGGATATTTGCCTCTAAATCAAGTACGTTTCGAGCTCAAATAGTTGTACATTTTTAAGCGTTTTTATTGGTTTGATGTGTTTTTGTTTATTTTTGTAGTTCTTGTGACTAAATGAGAATCAAGGTGAAGTTATGCCTCAAAAATAAGTTTTTGAAATCATTTGGTGAAGTTGGATCCGATACGGATGTAACGCAACGAAAATGAGGCAAATCAGAGCTAAAACAGAGAAATGGCGCATTGGGGAAGCCATAGTGTGCAGCAGCATGCAACAGGGGCGCCCGCGCCTCTAGTCTGAAAGGGGCGCATCCCTATGCTCCTGGGAGGCGCCTTTACGCCTCCCCTACTGCCTAGTGCGGCTGCACCCCTGACGCGTCCTCGATCATTTTTGAGCCCTTTTAACGAGTTTCGACAGCCCTATAATTTGATGATGAAAACTCTTCCATCCTTAAGTGGTGCTTGAATTTGACCTAGAATGAGGCTTAAAAGAGGGATAGAGGCACAAATTTTAGGTGAGGAGAATTGGACAGAAAAACATACCAAATTTCTAGAGAAAAAAATCTGGAGTTGGAGATTTCTTGAAGAATTCTTGGGAGAGATTCTTGAAGAGTTGAAGACTTGAGGCTTATCTCTACAAGAGTTTTTCTTTTCTTTTTTCTCACCTTAATCTCTTAGAAATTTGTATTGAGCTTATTATGTGAATATTCTTGGATTTATGAATTTCTTATTGAGATTGGTGTTAGATTCTACTATGCTTGTTTATATTTGATAGCTAGAATTTTTTTTACTATTTTTAATACTTTGTTTTGATTATTTTGTTTATTGTTAGTCTATTCTCCATTTCTAATCCATTTATGCTTCTCTTTACTTATTGCTTCTAATTTATTTCGCCAATGAATTAGTTGAACCTAGGTTATGATTTTCATGCTCAGGAGTAAAGATGCAAATATGGGCCCAAGCCCGGCCTGATACATTTCACGGGCCAGGCTAGGCTGGGAAAAGATAGTGAGCCTACTGGGTCAGCCTGGGGCTAATTTTTTAATTTTTTTTACAAATTTTTCTTGTTTTTGTAATAATTATTAAAAATGATATTTTTACGAAACAGTATCGGGCCGACCCATCCCAAATTTCCTTTTTGGCCCGAATGGGCCAGGCCGGGCCGAGCAGCCAATATTTACAGCTCTGCTCAGGACAGATTAATTTCATATTTTGGAATTGAAAAGCATAGTTTAGGCTGTTGTGAGGCCAGGAGAGATCAACATTTAGATATTCACTTTGATAGTTTTAGGTTGTTTGGGTTCTTGTGAGACTGGGAGGTGAGCAATACCTTAACTTCCATTTCAGAGCTTAAACTTAATGAACACCTAATTAATCGGGTTAGATAGGGATATCAACTGAGGTTAGTTAGGTGCATTACCTCATTTAATGCTCGGGAGAGATAATAAGGTGATGTTAGGTCCCTCAATTAGTAAGTTGAGTAGAACCAAGCCAGTAATTACTTAATTTGATGAACTTAGGAGTAATTACATACAATCAGTTCTTAGTATATTCGTGCATTGATTTATCCATATTTTATTTATGTTTTATTCTTTTTATCTTTGTTTTCATTTCTTTGTTTTTGTGTTTATTTAGTTTGTATGCCTAACTAAAGTCGGATTGTGATAATTCTGGTACTTAATGATAGTTTAACACCCAACCTCTGTGGATCGACCATTCTTGCTACTATACTAGCTAGTTTTTATTTTTATTAGGACTCGCTAAATTATTTGATAGGAGGAGAATTTTATAAATTACAAATTTGATTTTGGGTGTTTACACCCACGACTAAATGTTCAATTATCAGTTTTCTTATTGTCTTTTTTTGTTGGGATGAATAAGAGGACACATATTGCATACTATTTCTTTTAAAAAAAATAGATACAATGAGAATCAAAATTTTACTCTCTATGAGTCAGTGAACACTAGATGAAAAATTTAAAGTGATTTGTACAATTTCTATGCTTTATTTTCCTTTTAACTTTTGTTTTCTTTTAAGAATGGATTCTGTTATAGCAACGATAGACTGTTTTATAGTTCAACCGTTGTTAGATTTCGATGATCCGAATTCTATTTAGCCTAGTCCGAATATCTCCCAGTGCGACATATGCAGTAATTTTATAATTATGAGAAGTTTTGGGGATCTGTGGTGTTTTGTTCACACGCATATGCTTTAGGGTTTTATAAGGAAATATATTTTCACTTTGCCCTATAAAAGATTTACCTTCTATACCCTATTTCAACATAGTAATATCTTCTTCGCTACCCATGGTTTTTTTCACTGTCTAGGGTTTTCTATGATAAATTTGTGTATTCTTATTTATTTTCTATTGCTTATTATATTTTCTTATTTTATAAAAAAATGCTATCAATGTTTTAAAATTAGATTTGATCACGATAATGGCAACTATGAAATACGATATTCTCTTATATGATCGCAACACCAGATTTTCGCTATGGCAGTTCAAGATACGGGCTGTACTCGAGCAAATGGATTTGGATGATGTACGGTTAGGGATTACTAAGACACTCTTAACATTATCAACAAAGGAAAAACAATGTAGGATTAGGCTTTGTCTTAAATTCATTTGCATCTATCAAATTAAATATTACAGGATGTTATGAAAGGAAAAATGCAACTTCACTGTGGTTAAAATTAGAGCAGTTATACATGATGAAAAGCCTAACCAATACGTTGTATCTGAAGCATCGATCGTACTCTCACTGTTTGGCAGAAGGTACATCTCTAAAAGTTCACTTAAATGTCTTTAAAGAAATTGTCTATGATTTGGAGGCCACGGAGGTCAATACGATGAAGAGGATTTAGAGTTGATTCTATTGTATTCGTTGCCTTCTTCATATACTTTATATACGACTATTATAGATACTATTATGTACAATTATGATACTTTTACGTTATAAGAATTATATGGTGCTCTACCCTCTAAGGATAAGATGAATCAGCTTCTTACTAGAACTGAGACTCAGGCAGAGGGTCTTGTTGTTCGAGCGAGGACATAGGAAAGGAATTCTAGTGGTGATATGAGGGATAGATCGAAATCTAGAAATAAAAGTAAAACCTGTAATTTTTGCAAGAAAAAGAGACACGTCAATAGAAATACTATAAATTAGAAGAGAAAACAACCAGAAAATTTTGATGAAGCCAGTATTGCAGAAGATGATTTTTGTGATGGAGAACTTCTAGTAGTTTCTGATAGCGACTCCAAACCTTGCGATGACTAGATTCTTGATTCAGGTTACATACTTCATATATTTCCTAATAGAAACTAGTTTTCAACATATGAAATAATGTCTAAAGAGGCTATGTTAACGGGAAATATTGCAGTATGCACCTTGTAAGATTGCTAGTATTGGAACGGTCAGAATTAAAATATTCGATGGGGTTATCAAGACACTTGGTGATGTGAGACATGTTTCAAATCTAAAAAGGAATCTTATCTCTTTGTGTACTCTTGATTCAAAAGGGTACAAGTACACTAGTGAAGATAGAGTTATAAAGGTTTCCAAAGGTGCTCTTATTGTAATGAAAGGGTAGTTTAGATTTACCGTTATATGTCTTGCATGGTTCTATAGTTACAGGTGAAACAACTATCACTACTCCTTCTTTGTCAGATGGTGAAGTTACTAGAGTCTAGCATATGTGTCTTGGGTATATGAGTGAGAATGAGATGGTTGAATGGAGCAGAAGAGGACTTCTTGATGGACAGGGTAGTAGTAAGTTGAATTTTTGTTAACATTGTGTTTTTGAGAAGTTGAGGAGAGTTAGATTTATAAAAGGTATTCATGACACAAAGAGAACACTTGATTATATACATTTTGATCTATGGGAACTCGCTAGGGTGCCTTCTAAAGGAGTTGCTAAATATATATTGACTATAATTGATGATTTTTCCAAAAAACTTTGAGTGTTCTTTTTGAAGCAAAATAATGATGTGCTACCTACATTCAAGGAGTGGAAGACTATAATTGAGAAGCAAACAAAAAAGTAGGTAAAACATCATCGCACTGATAATAGCTTCGAGTTTTGTTCTGATGAGTTTAATATTTTTAGTAATTCAAAAGGAATTTTGAGGCACTTGACAGTTCCCTTACTCTGCAGCAAAATAGCATGATAGAGTGAATGAATAAGTCTTTGATAGAGAAAGTACAATGTATGCTCTCCAATGCTAGGTTACTGAAGTCCTTTTGTGCCGAAGCTGCTTCTACAACTTGTTTTCTATTTAATCGCTCTCCCTCAACTGCTATTGATAAAAAAAACTCCAGTAGAGGTATTCTGGTACTTTTGCTAATTACTCTAATTTGAAGATTTTTGGATGTCCTGCCTATGCTTATGTTGATAATGGAAAACTGGAACATAGATCTACTAAGTCCATTTTTCTTGGCTACTAGATTGGTGTTAAAGGATAAGTTACGATGTCTAGAAACCCAAAAAATAATAATGAGTAGAGTTGTCATTTTTGATAAAACTATTATGCTTTGTGATTCACCTCTTAGAGAATCTTATGATAAAAATCAGCATAAATCAAATACTCATGCAGAGCTTGAAACTAAGTTAGGTTCTACACTAGAGTCTACATCTCAGACTATTTCCTCTCCATCACCCTCGCCACCACCACCATCACCATAATATTCAATTGCTAAAGATAGGCCTAGAATAGAAATTAGACCTACACAGAGGTATGCTGATGTTGATTTGGTTGCTTATGCTTTGAATATGGCCAAAGGTATTGATTCTATTGAAGAATCTTCTACCCACTCAAAGACAGTTAGTTGTGACGACTCTGGTAGATGGATGATTGCCATGCAGGAGGAGATGGATTTACTTCATAAGAATGACACATGGGACTTAGTAAAACTACCTAAAAGTAAGATAGTTGTTCATTGCGAACGGATTGTACAAAAGAAAAGAGGGAATACCAGGAATTAAGGAAGCCAGATATAATGTGAGACTAGTTGTAATGGGGTATAATCAGGTTCCATGTGTAAACTTTACATATGTGTTTTCCACTTTTGCAAAGCACAGTTCAATTCGAGCATTGCTTAGTATTGTGGCTATGTATGGTCTTGAGCTTGAGCAGTTATATGTAAATAGAACAATCCTACATGGAAAACTTGAAGAGGGCATCTATGTGTAATAGCTAGAGGGTTTTATATTCTCAGTAAAAAAAGACTATGTGTGCTTGTTGACAAAGTTTGTATATGGCCTGAAACAATCACCCGGACAATGGTATAAGAGGTTTAATTTATTTATGATCACTCACGATTTCAAAACAAAGCGTTTATGACAATTTTCTACTTAAGAAGAGTGATAATAGGTCTTTTGTATATATACTTTTATACGGTGATGATATGTTGATAGCAGCCAAGAGTAAGGAAGAGATAAGGAAGGTCAAAACGCTGGAAATTCCAAAAAATAAATTTCGAAAAATGATTTTTCCAAAACCAATTTCCGCAGTTTTGTAAACAAGTCAAGAACGCAGTGGCATAGGTATTTTAAAATTTTTCTTGAAACTTTAGAAAATAAAAATGTAGGATCGTTGATCTAACATAAATCAATTCATGGATCTTGGTTTAGATAAAACTTAGAAGTGCTTCACAACCATTGAGCCTTCCCGTCTATTCTCTGGAGCCCATTGAACTATCCGGTGTGTGGGCACCTTCTTGATTCCCAACGAGAGATGAGCGGATGATCCAGAAGATGCTCTTTCTTCTCCTTGATTGCACATCTATGGCTATGGGTATCTCTCCCTCGGTGGCCATGAACGAGCTCGGGAATTCTCCCGCAGTAGCTCGACTCTCTCACTCTTTCTTTTTCTCTCTGTTTCACATCAAGCACAGTTACTGTGCTATGGGTGGTGTGTGGCTATTGTATAGAAGTTTAGCAGAACTTTTCTCTTAAGTATTAGAGTGATGTATACCCTAATAGGCTTATTGGGCTCAACTGACCATTTAATTAGTATTGGGCTATGTGTGAGCTAGACAGGGTACCATATGGATCTAAATAGTCTAAGCTCTAATGGGCCAATTTCCTACAGTCATAATTAACTCTTAATTATGACTAGGCCTTGTTCATTAATATTGGGGCACTCCACTATAGGTCAAATATTACACTCTTAGACTAAATGTCATATATTTTCTGTGAAGCTAATTAACACTTTAATTAACTTGATCCATTTAGTATATACTATACCTATAGATATACCCCCAATGCAATGTCGTACTAGTGAGGTGAAATTATCATAGTATCCTTCTAGTATATATTTACCTTTGAGTTGCTATTTTTCATCTAATGTATAATAATTGACTACGGTGTTTGTAACTGCTCATACAAACACAGTTAAATTCACAAAGTGAATTTCTGGCGCTTGGTTTTTTATTATCTAAGTCCTTGAAAAAAACTCAAAGTGACATTATATGCATGGTATCCTAATCATGAAGGACGTTCTCGTTAATTCACAAATCTTATCTTCCGAGATACCGGAGTTCGAACCATATAATCGGAACTAGTCCTTTAGTAATCAAAAAGATAAAACTTATGAAAGTAAGTCCGATAATCACTAGGATTAAGGTAATCTTGCAATAGTGCTAGATTAGTAAAAGATAGAATATTGAGTTACGACATTTAACCTCAAATTCTATTTTCACTTAGTCCAGTTCAATGTACTTATAACTTTCTTATAAGGCACTAGTGTTTCTATCCGAAGTCAGACACTTTGATGATCGGAGACTTCATCAATCCCGTTGAAATAGACAACACTATATTCTATGGCAAAATAAAGTATTTCTTCCTTATTTGCAGAATGTGAACTCTTTATTTTGACATAATGAAATAAAGAATTTTGTCTCCTATATGTGAACACTTCACACGAATAATTCTTTATTACTCATTATTAGTCATGGAAACTTTTAAATGTTTGCATAATAGAAAAATATAAACATCACATGTATATAATTATGACATAATATAGAATTTATTAACAATAAATAGATAACACTTAAATCCAATAAATATTGTTTAAAATGCCTAACAAAGAAACTGCTTTCTAGTGCATATTCTCAACACAAAATCCATCTAAGTAAGGAGTTTGAGATAAAAAACTTAGGAATGGCAAAGTTTACACTTGGAATGGAGATTTTGAGAGATATAAATGTAGGTAAATTGTATATAAGTCAGAAAGGGTACATTGAGAAAGTTCTTTATAGGTTCAATATGTAGAATGCTAAATATGTTAGTACTTAGCGACTCATTTTAGAATTTCATCCGCTTTATCTCCTCAATCAGATGATGAGGTTGATTATATGTCTCGAGTTCTATATTCAAGGATAGTGGCATCTCTCATGTATTCTATATTTGTTCTTATCTAGATATATCATATGAAGTCAGTGCAGTTTGTAGATACATGAGAAATCCTAGTAAAAAAACATTGGAAAGCAGTTCAGTAGATTATCAGATACTGGTATGGCTCTACTGATACATGTTTGCAATTTGGAAGAACTAGAAATGAAGTCATTGGATATGCCGATTTTAATTTTATTGGAGACCTTGATGAAAGAAGATCTCTTACAGGGTAAGTTTTCACAATGGGTGATTGTGCTATCAATTGGGAAGCTACCTTACAGACTACAGTTACTTGGTTTACTACCAAAGCTAAATATATGACTATTACAGAGGCGTGTAAGGAAGCTATTTGGTTAAAAGTATTATTTAGTGAACTCAGTGAAGACTTACAGATGACCACAATATTTTGTGGTAGTCAGAGTACTATTTTTCTCATAAAAGATCAGATGTTTCAGGATAGGATCAAGCACATTGATGTGCAGTATCATTTTGTGTGTGATATCATTTCTCATGGTGATATTGTTGTGAGCAAAGTTAGTACCTATGGTAATTCTACTGATATGATGGCCAAGTGACTTCCAATAGATAGGTTTAAGTATTACTTGGACTTGGTTGGTATTGGTTAGTGAATTTTGCCCTCTTATGAAAGAGGTAGAGAGTTTGTTTGTCAAAGATTGGAGTTATTTCTTGAATTGCAATTCATGTCAATGCGGAGATTGTTAGAGTTCGGCGACCTGAATTCTGTTTGGCCCAACCTAAAAAACTCGCAGTGCAATATATGTCGTGATTTTATAATTATGAGAATTTTTTAGGGATTTGTTGTGATAGCGGAATGATCGGGCCGTGATTTAGGGTTTTGTAGGGTTATATATTTTGACTTTGTCATGTAAAAGACTCACCTTCTGTACCATATTTTCGACATAGTGATATCCTCTCCTCTACCCATATATATTTTTTTTCTAGTCTAGGATTTTTCACCGTAAATATGTGTATTCTTGTTTGTTTTCTATTGCTTATTATCGTTTGTTATTTTATAACAGTTTTTTTTAACAAAAAAAGAAACATTGCAATTACAAATGTTACATTATCTAAGATAAATAACAACATGAAATTAAAACTTGAGCAGTATTTTATTTTTATTTCGTTAGCTACCAAAAGTCAAAAATATGTGGTGATCACAAAATATTAGTCAAATATTTAGAATTTGCCTTTGCCATCTTTTTTATTTTCTCTCTCCTATTTTTTTTTTTCAAGAGAACCCTTAGTTGATTTTATAAAGTTTGTAATTTAGGTTCTCTATTTCTCCTAAATTTTCATAATTCTAAATTTATTCATTAAGAAGAAATTCAAAAAAATTTGCCTTTGCCATCTACTTTTTTTTCTTTTATTTGTATTTTTTGTTTTTTGTTTCCCATTTATTAGTGTAAGTTTCTCCTTTCGTCTTTTGTCCTTTGATTTTTTTTTTGTTTTTTTAATGAATGTTTGATTCATAATTGGTACATAGTAAGAAAATAATTTTTTTTAATCCTTTTTGAAATTCATTACAAATTATCATATTTTTAAAGAATTCCATAAATATCTCATGAGATTACTTTAAATAATTAATTAATCTGTTCTCTTGTATGCAACTTTCTCCAACGAGATTACTTTAAGTAGTGGTTATCTTTAAGATAAGAGAATTGAAGCTTTTATTAGTCAACAATTCATTAGTTGCCAATAATTTTGGAATATCAAAATTGTAGAGAGGAATTGGATTCTAGTAGAATGCCCGTCAAATTACACAAAATTTTAGGGATTAATTATTATTTTATTTATTTATTTATTTTGACACTAAGGTGGGGAAGTTAAACTTTAGACCTCAATATTAGAGGTGAGTATGATTACTAATCAGGCTAAGTGCGATAAAGAGATTAATTAATTGACTATGAAAGTATGAAATCTCTGCTCAGTTTTTTCTTGTAATATATATCGTTGTTATTCGTGACATGTCCTTTGCCTTAAAAAGTAAATTATGCTACTTCTTTCTTCGCTTCTTCAGCCCACTTCGAAACATGCATGCTTGCTTTTCCTGCCTGCAAATTTACCCATAATTAACAAAAGAATTTAATTCATTTTAGATTATGCTACTAAAATTTTGTACCAAAACTTGTACCAAATGACATGGTATGCATTTCAACCACTCTTATTTTAGAGTTGGACTACACCATTTAAAGTTATGTATTTAAAAATAATACCATATCAATCGTGTAAGTTTTTAGTGCAAGATTTGGTGTCCTAATCTTTACTCTTATAATATATATATAGATATATATTACGAAAAAGGTCACCATTTAGTAACAACTTTTTAGTCACAACTAAATATTTCATGTGATGAAAAGAATATATCGAGTCACAAGTTGTATTACTGTACTTTTAATCATAGTCTTTTACATAGTTTTAAAATTAGTTGTGACTTAAAGTATATTTAGTTAAAACAAATTACACTTTTTGTGATTAAAATTTTTAACCATAGTCTGTTTAGTCATGACATAATTATAATAACATACTTTAGTCACTAATTTTATATTTTTGATCACAAATTTTGCTATGACTAAAATGAATTTTTTTTTGTGATATATACATATATAACTAATTTAGGGGAAGCTGTACCTCTTTTTCCCAGTCACATCGAATGGTAATGATGCCCAATATCAAGGTCTGAATTGCTGTCCCACCAAAAATCATACCAGCCCAAATTCCCTGAATGTATTCAGTTCCATAAAAAAGTTCAAAACCCCATGCATTACTCATTATCATACAAGAATCAGTTGTTGATTTCATGTTACCAATTAATCATGTACTCCTTATTTAATTTTAATACAATTTTTGCATATCATTACTCACCATAACTCCTTGGTGGAATTTCCATCCCATCAAAAACCCAAGCGGTAACCCAATGAGGTAATAGCAACTCAAGTTTATATATGCTACACATGATTGCCACCCGGATCCCACAGCCACTCCTATAAAGGAAAATTATCCAATTAATTGATAAAATTAATTTAAATAAACATGAATGATTTCTTAATGAATTTCAAAATTAATTAAAACTGTTTTAAAAATAGTTATAAATTTGAAGTATTAATTACCAGAAAGAACAGGTTGAATGCTGTTGAGGAGAATAGTAAAGGCTAAAAGAAGAGAGAGCTTATTTACTTCTTCAAGAACAACTTTACTTGATGAGAATATGAAGGCAATCTCATTGTGGAATATCATAATCAAAAGCCAAAAGAATACACCGATTACAATTGATGTCATTACTGATACTGTTGTGGCGAACTTAGCTCCTTTGCCATTTCCAGCTCCGAGCTCATTTGCCACCCTTACTCTATAACATCAAAAGGGTTTGAAAATTAAAATTAGAAATAAAATTATTTCCATAATATCTATTATTTTTGGTAATTACTAATTTTATCTTTGTGTAATCTATTTGTGGATTATATTTTTATTATTAGCACGTAAAGCCGTAAAACTAAAAGTAAATCATGAAATAATCTTGGCAGAGTCTACTGTAGATATAAAAACGTTCCTAAAATTCCTATACATAAAAAAATATTATGATAAACCAATTACATTAAGGAGGTCAATCATATTACTATATTTATTGCCAAAAAAGTTTGGAAATAACTTCTTCCCTATTTTATCTTCTCCTAATATAAATGAGTGTACAATACCTGTTTTCGACTACTTGTCCTACAAGTATAATTAAGTTATAAGTCATTCTCTATTGAAGTAGGTAAGCAAATATTGCATATATAAGACTAGAGACGTGAACATTTGATTTATGGTTCCCTTATATTGGATGACTGATGTAGCGGTAGCGTCTGTTGAGAAAGATTTTTGGTAAAATTGTGGACAACCTATAATAACCTGTTGATTCGGTCATGAATACCAGGAAATAAGCTTCAAACAACTATTGATTCTCAAAGAATATCGGAAATTTAGGAAGAAAAGAGAAAACTCTCTCTATAGTATTTATTAAACTCAAACAACTCTAAACAACCTTTTTTAAAAGTACTCTAACGCTTACAACTAATAGGAAACTTAATAAAATACGAAAACTTTTCAGAAATATTAAAAAAATATGAAAAACGGTAACTAAACACAGAAAAAATGCAAAAATGGGTAACTAAAAAAAATAGAAATCATATTTTCAGTCGACCAGAAATGTATTTTCAGTCGATCGATTCTTCTAGACAATTTTACATTTCTAGAGGAGTTTTTTGGTCGACCAAAAATTATNCTCCGAGCTCATTTGCCACCCTTACTCTATAACATCAAAAGGGTTTGAAAATTAAAATTAGAAATGAAATTATTTCCATAATATCTATTATTTTTGGTAATTACTAATTTTATCTTTGTGTAATCTATTTGTGGATTCTATTTTTATTATTAGCACGTAAAGCCGTAAAACTAAAAGTAAATCATGAAATAATCTTGGCAGAGTCTACTGTAGATTTAAAAACGTTCCTAAAAATCCTATACATAAAAAAATATTATGATAAACTAATTACATTAAGGAGGTCAATCATATTACTATATTTATTGCCAAAAAAGTTTAGAAATAGCTTCTTCCCTATTTTATCTTCTCCTAATATAAACGAGTGTACAATACCTGTTTTCGACTACTTGTCTTACAAGTATAATTAAGTTATAAGTCATTCTCTACTGAAGTAGGCAAGCAAATATTGCATATATAAGACTAGAGACGTGAACATTTGATTTATGGTTCCCTTATATTGGATGACTGATGTAGCAGTAGCGTCTGATGAGAAAGATTTTTGGTAAAATTGTGGACAACCTATAATAACCTGTTGATTCGGTCATGAATACCAAGAAATAAGCTTCAAACAACTATTGATTCTCAAAGAATACCGGAAATTTAGGAAGAAAAGAGAAAACTCTCTTTATAGTATTTATTAAACTCAAACAACTCTAAACAACCTTTTTCAAAAGTACTCTAATGCTTACAACTTATAGGAAACTTAATAAAATACGAAAACTTATCAGAAATATTAAAAAAATACGAAAAAAGGCAACTAAACACAGAAAAAATGCAAAACCGGGTAACTAAAAAAAATAGAAATTATATTTTCAGTCGACCAGAAATGTATTTTCAGTCGATCGATTCTTCTAGACAATTTTACATTTCTAGAGGAGTTTTTTGGTCGACCAAAAATTATTTGCAAAGGATTTTTGGTTGACCTAAAATGCCAATTTTCAGGATTTTCAGGATAGGTCATAATGCATGAAAAACTCTTCCTCTTTGTGCGCTGCATCATCCTCTCCAGGGAGGAGAAAATTCACCCCTAAATTTTCAGCAATATTTTTATCTGATGAATCTCCTTGAAATGGAATTAGATGCTTGACATTGAAAACATCCATTGTATGAATATATCTTAGCAGCTTCAAAGATATGTCAATAAAACTAGAAACTAATAGCCATTCAACTTGTGATAACTTCTTCATCTTCTTTTAATGGTTGTGGTACAGCCTAGCATAATAGATTCTCTTCAATGCATCCCATATCCACAGTGCTAAGAAAATAATCTTCAATATTGATACAACATCAAGATAATCTTCAACAAGCTTTTCACAAAAATGTATTAGTATCTCCAAGCTTCTTTTTTTTCCTCCATAAGAACAGTAAATCATGGAAAGGACCACCATCATTAAAGAAGTTATGTGAAAGTTTTTCAGATTCATTGTAGAGATCACCAATAATTGTAACTGGCATGTTGTACTTGAAAAATCACTACAATTTAATCCTATATGAGGTTGTTGTAATAAGTGATGAATAAGAAGTGGGACTTTTGGAACTTTGAAGACCACTAAACTGCTTATTAGACATTTGGCTATATGTCTCTTTAATATGATACTAGATGTTTTGCAAAGGCAGTAGCCTTCCTAGTAATTCTTTAAGAAAATCTAGCAATTCCTCAGGAAACACGTCATTAAAGTCTTTAATAAAAGTCTTCGCCTCTTCTAGAACAACTACCTCAGCACTTGCCTCATTTCCTCGTAATATGTACATATGCTTTAAATCTTCCATCTCTTCCTGCTTCTCATTATAAAGTTCTACCTCATCATTCTCAATCATGATGTCATTCATTTTTGTGAGAGAAGTTTTGAAACATCAAGCTTATCATCAATTTCAAACTCCTCCAAGTGATCACTTATAACAAGTCGAGAACACTCTAAAGTACCATCTTATATCACTTCATTAAAGCAATTATCAAGGAACCTGGATTGGTCTTCCTTATTAATAGCTATATGATCTTCAGTTGCATGAGTAGATGAGTCAGTGTCATTCTCCTTTGTTATAATATCAATGTGGATGAAATTCAAATGAGTCTCTAGTTTATTATATGTCCACAAGATTTTCTGAAATATTCTTCTTATAATTCCTTCGCTTATCTTTTGGACTAACTCTTGGAAAATAAAAATTATTAAACAACTTTAAACTCAGTTTTCTCCAACTCTTAATTTTCTGCTTCTTCTATTGAATTTCCCCACTTTGAACAAATTCCCACGAAGAAACTACAGAACCTTTAAATTTTCTAGCAACTAAGAGAACCTATTTTGAAAGCACTACATCCACATACTTAATATTCGCATTGACCCTTTCAATCCAATCCAAAAATTTATTCAGTTCAAAACAACGCTCAAAGCTAGGAATCTTCGCTTTATTAGACTTATCTTGAAAAGGATATTTGGAATACCTGAAAGATGAGTTTTTGTAATTATCTTTGAAATTGACATATACTCGTGAATTGTTCACCATCGAGAACATGTCTGCCACTATGCTCCTCTGGTCTAATCATCGTTAGGATCGACTGGACACACCAATTTCAAAACTCTTGATGTTTTCTGTTCTAGGATTTTTAAACAGCTGTGACAAAGAAATAACTCCGGTATCCAACTGTCATTGTAGGCTGAGCCACTCCCATAGCATCATTGATGGAAATGTGACTCGAAAAATCAAATCTCGCTTCATGTTGAACCTGATAGAACTCCTGATATTCATAGACGATCAACCCACACCTTACAGTAATGTGTTTTCTTCTTGAATCATTCCCTGAATCGTGATGACTATGATTTCGGGATTGATTTTAGGCAGTCAATAACGTAGCCACCTGCTCTATTATTTGCGCTATTTGTTGCTCCAATTGTATCATCCAATCACGTTCATAGACTTCATCCATGGAGACCTCGTTGTTTGGGCATTTTCTTGGTGGCATTTTGTCAATAACGAATGCAACTCTAATACTAATTGATGTAGCGGAAGTGTCTAGTGAGAAAGATCTTTCAGAAAATTAGGGACAACCTACTATAACTTGTTTATTTACATACGAATACTAAGAACTAGGCTTCAAACAACCGTTGACTCTCAAATAATATCAGAAATTTGAGAAGAAAAGAGAAAACTCTCTTTGTAGTTTTTATTAAACTCAAACAACTCTAAAGAACTGTCTTCAAAAGTGCCATAAGGCTTACAATTTATAGAAAACTTAATAAAACATGAAACTCTATCAGAATTATTAAAAAAATACAGAAAAAGGCAACTAAACACATAAAAACACAAAAACGAGTAACTGAAAAAAATGTAGAAATCGCATTTTCGATCGACCGAAAATGCATTTTTGGTTGATCAATTCTTCCAGATAATTTTTTATTTCTAGAGGAGTTTTTCAGTCGTCCGAAAATTATTTGCAAAAGATTTTCAGTCGACCTAAAATGGCAATATTCAGGATTTTTAGGATCAATCGTAACGTGTGAAAAATTCCTCCTCTTTGTGCGCTTCATCAATGACATTTGGACTTTAGTAGTAGTCTATTCATTTCTCAAATGTCTATACATATATACATACTCGAAAAATATAACTGCATAGAGATGTTTCTTAACCTTTTTAACATTGAAATCTTCTTGGCAGGGGTCAGAGTATGCTTTAATTTTGGGTATTCTGACTTCAACTGGGATCAGTATAACATCAAATCTGAACACTAATGTGAACAAGGTTACTCGTGTGCCCATAAAACCCTAGGTATAATTTATCCACTCAAGCACCTTTTTACCTTTCTAACTAATTCTTGAAGTTCTTCCTCATGGTCTTGCTTGCAACTTCTACTTACCCATTTGTTTGTGAATGACAGAGTAATATAAAGGGCTTGTATATCCTAAAATCTTCACAAAACCCCCAAACCTCGAATTATTGAATTGCTTGTCATTTTTAGTAAAAATAGAGTGGCGTAGACCAAGCCTACAGATGATGTTTTTGAATCTAAAGTCTGTACAATTTGCCTTAGCGATCTTTGAGAGAGAATCAACTTCTGTCCACTTAGTAAAATAGTCAATAGCAACATAAGCAAACTTAGCTTGTACTTGGGTTATAGGCAACGGTCCAATTTGGTCAATTTCCCTATGTCAGGAACAACCATGGACGTATAGTCGGAGTGAAAGGCTTAGGATGTTATTTCGAGTGATAAGCAATCTGCTGAAACTTATCACATTTCTTGACCATATTCTTTGCAACTTGAGTCATGGTCTGCTAGTAGTATCCTTTTCATAGTGCCTTATATGCCAATTTCTGAGGTCTATAGTGATTCTGCATACTTCTTTATGCATTTATTTAGGCATGTATTTAGTCTCTTCCACTCAGAGACATCTCAGATAAGAGGTATAGCCCTTTTCATATAAAAACATTTGCTGATTATTAAGTACTTGCTCAATTAATATTTGACTTTTCTTTATTCATTCCTCTCAGTTCGTAACTACTCAGTTGCCATATAATTCTAGGTAGGGTCGATCCAAGATGGAACTTGGTTGATGCATATAGATTTCATAGGCATGTAAAAGCTGGGCTCAAATAAGACTTCAATCGAGGCATGCCTAAGAAATCCATCTTCAAGCATGGAGGTGAGGCCCACGTGGCTATTGGCCTTGACACTTTTAGCCTTCGGCACCTGTCTGATATTGCACTAGTGCATGCTACCAAAAAGGTCTTCCACCTTGTCAAGATACTTTATCTTGTTTTCTTATTTCTTATTTTGTTTTCTTAAATTTGGAATTAGTAAATATCTCCAAGTTGTAGATATAGAACTTAATTGCGAGCTTTATACAGACAATGAAAGTTTTGTATTCAGACTCATTTTCCGATGTATTGAACTCAAATTTAAGGTCATTGATCATGATCTTTTCTTTTGTGGGTTAATATAAGCTAAGTCTTACATCTGCTTCTGCATGATATATGTCCACATACAATTGTGACATATTGGCATAATTGACTAGTTTTTCTTTCAATCTCATAAGAACTTGAGACATGCTCGTACAATCATGTTTTGGAGTCTTGGCATGGCTCCATATAAGGTACTATATGGGAGACCATGCAGATCACCCTTGTGTTGGGCTGATGCAGAGGAGCCCTTCATTAGTAGTAAAAATTAAGTTTTCTCTTTGTCTTCAAATTAAATTCTAATTTGATCATATTATAAATAAGCGTCTATAAAGCTCAAGAGCTCATGCCTTATTATCACATTAACTAGTTTATAATTGTCGCATCAGCTAGTTTTGTAACTAGGAAAGGGGAAGACAGGTTAAGCCTTATTAATATCTATGAAACTAATCCAAATTCTTCACTTCCTATTTAGTTTTGTAACTAGGACCATTACACTTGCCAGCCATAATGAGTAGTTGATGCTTCAGATAAATCTAACCTTTAGTTGCTTGTCAATCTTTTCATTTATACCCGTGTATCTCTCTATGTTAAACATTCTAAATGACAAGTTTGGTATGCTGAACTACTTTCAATTGAAAAACTACAATTTTAGGATATATATCCTGGGAATGTTTTCGTGAGACCATGCGAATATGGCCTCATATTCTTTGTGGAATTCCATAAGCCTTGTTTTGAGTTCACTTAGCAACTTTGATCTGATTTAGATCATGCACTCATGCTCATCTATCAAAATATACACTCTAAAACCCTAACAGGCTTAGCTCTCTTTTCTTTGTGATCTTCTTTGTGATTAGTTTCCCTATTGTTCACATTTTTTCTAGGGGTGATGACTCGATATGGTCAATTTAATATGTAGTTGTGACTATGTGAGCTTTCTTGTCCACCTTGATCACCATAGAATAATATTCTCTTATAAAGGTTCGATTTCCCTTAATTATGTTGACCCTTCCTTCTATATGAACTTTCGTTATGAGATGGTAAGTTGAAATCATGACATTATTAACAAAAATAGAGGAGTATTTTTCAGATTATCTCAAAATAAATGGGAGGGAAAGGGTTGGTGGATCAATGCCTAAATATGGAAGCTTTGAGGGACATTTGGGAAAACAAGTTAGAGTATCATTTGTTGAAAATTGATAAAAGTGAACCATACTGTTCATGAGTGCAGAATTGATCATGCGTACAATGACGCATGTATTCAACTAAGGCAGTAATAGTATGTTGTTTTTGTGGAATTTTTTTTTTTCCAGAGATAGTAAACAAAAACTTTCTTTTAAATCATTCATTTAAAAGTTTCATAATTTCTCTATCAAAGATGAGTACATAAAAGTTGAAACAAAGGAATAATATAAAAAGTAAGAAGTGCTCCTCTCGTTTTCTTTCTAGGAAACAGTGTGAGATTCTTTATCACCATAGGGTGATCTTTTTAGTCGTCTTCCTTGGATGCTATAGTATTATTTTCGTCAATGTTTCTTTTTTATGGATATGGATGAAATTTCAAAGCTTTGTGCCTATCTTAATCTAGATGAAAGAGATGGTCTAGTTGCTACTTTGGAAAAGAAGCCTTATGCTGCAGGAAAGGAAAGGATGGATCTATGCCTTATTAGGAAGATCTTGTGCAAATAAGCAGTTCATAAGGATGGATTGATGGAGATGCTGAAATTGGTCTGGAGTGTGCCCAAAAATTTCCGCATTAAAAAACTGAGATTGAATAAACTCTTTGTTTGCCATTTCAGAAATAAGGAAGATAGAGAGTGAGTTTATTTAGGAGGCCCATGGAACTTTTCCAAACAGATTATTTGTCTAGTCAGACCCAAAGGAGTTGGGAATATAGCTTCTATGAATTTCAATCTTGTTTCCTTCTAGATACAAATTTGGAATGTTGCGTTTGCTTGTATGATAGACAACTGTGCCAAATTCTTCGAGAAGTTAATAGGTCCACTCGAAGCAGTGGAGGTTAAGGATTCCATTATGAGGGTAATAGTTCGTATTGATGTTACCGAATCACTTTAAAGGGGTCTTCAAGTTTCTATGCCTGAAGTTCATCAGGAAATATCGATGATGCTACAATATAAGCGTCTCCTTGATTTTCGCTATAATTGTGGGATTATCCGCCATCGTAAAATTAAGTGCAGCACGAAATTCATGAGGAAAATATCGCAGAAGAGTGCTCTTTTAGACCTCGATATAGAGAGTGGCTCAGAGCCTACACTCCAACTATTCGAGCTAAGAAAAAGAAACAGATGCGGACAGATGGCTTAGAGATCTAGTTGCTAATCATACGGTATATAATCCGGGGATAGAAGTGGATTCCAGAGACTCGGGTCGGGATGATGATAATCGAAATTATATTGGTGAATTACGAGAGTATGAAGAAGAAATGCGGATTCTAGATTCCTAGAAGGACGAAGAGACTGGAGAACGACGTAACAGGCACCAGCAGAATAGACAAGCCTACACAGGAGTATTGACTACTGACAAGGATAGACTACTGACAAAGACCGCTATTGGGCACCAAATTATAACTACTATGTTCAAGCCCCCACTAACTCTAGAAATTTCCACTTCTTTCCCTGAAGTAGGTGCAGAAAATGGAATGAGAATTATTACATCAAATCCTCTTGTTCGAATAGATAGTGCTTCCAATTCAAAGAGTCTACCAAAGAAGGAAATCACAGACATAGCTATTAACAAAGCCACAGCATTAAAAAGAAAACAACTGAATCAGGAACCATTCCCTTTGCTAGATACGACAAAACAGGTTGTCAAGGCCCCAGATGGTCCAGTGAGTGAACTGGAGGAGGTTGATACTAAAATAAGCCACTTTTTTTTAAAGTTGGGCCTGGGCCCAATAGAGACAAGACTAAAGAAGGTAAGAAGAAGTACAAAGCTCACATGAAAAGCCCAAAATGGACAAGCCTAATCAAGAGATCCCCTGCTAAGACATTCATAAGCCTAAGACTGTCTCATCAAGTACTTGGACTATCTCCAAGTCGAATGGCCAAAAGTCCCCATCTCAGCCCTCGCTGTAAACAAAGTGCCTCTATTATAGACTCTCCAGAGAAATCTACAGGCACTAAACGCAAGTTAATAGATGACTTTTTGAACTCAAGAATGAAATAAAAGATTGCTGTTAGTCTTAACGGAGTTAATGCTTTTGCCCCTTAATTTATGGCCGATCCTATTCAACAGAACTATCAAGGTCCATAAGTGTTATTTGTTAGAACATACAGGGGCTGGGGAACCCCTATACGGTGAGAGCTTTACGTGATTTGGTACGTAAAGTTGCCCTAAGCTTAGTTTTTCTTTCTGAAACTAGGCTTACTGATGGTCGTGCGGAGAGAGTTAAGTTTCATGTCAGGTTTTCTAATAGCTTTCAAGTTGACAGTAAAGGTCGTAGTGGTGGACTCTTGCTTCTGTGGCAAGAGAGTTAGGATATCACTATCCACTCTTACTCTAAAGGCCACATGGATACTCAAGTGCAGTCGGCAGAGCGAGTTCCTTGGTGTTTTACTGGCTTCTACGATAATCCAGAAACTCACCTTCGCTCCTTTTCATGGGATCTTCTTAAGAGGTTAAAATCTTCGAATTCTTTACCTTGGCTGTGAGGAGGTGATTTTAATATAGTTCTTAATCTTTCGGAGATGATTGGTGGGGTGGATAGGTCGATTTCTTCTATTGTCAACTTTAGACAAGCTCTTACAGATTGTGATCTTAGCGATTTGGGCTACTCTGGTTCTATGGTTATTTGGAACAATAAACAGGACTCAACAACAAATATTCAGGAATGTCTCGACTACTGTTTAGGTAATGATTCTTAGCATTTTCTTTTTACTTGGGCTCAAGTGGAGAATGGTGATTTTTTTCCGATCTGATCATTGTCCCATTATTATTCATTTTGTGTCTGAAAATTATGAGAATATGGCAAGGGATCTGCCAAAGTCAAAAAGTTCTGATTTGAGTTTTGTTGGCTTAAGGATGAAACTTTTAAAGAGATTGTTGAAAATTCCTGGGATAACAATATAACAGCAGGAGGAGTTAAAGGCCTTGAGAAGAAATTATCTAAGTGCAGTCATTCCCTTCTAATGTGGAGTAACGTTGTGTTTGGCTCTCTAGCTAAAGAAATCAATTGGGTTAAAAAGAAAATCTCTACTCTTTACAATAGTCTTCAAGTAGGAGATAGCATGGCAGAAATTAAAAGATTAGAGAAATGACTTGAAGATCTTTATCACAAGGATAAACTCTATTGACACCAATGTTCAAGGGCTAATTGGCTAATAGCTGGTGATTGAAATACTAAATACTTCCATGCCAAAGCATCTAGTCAAAAAAGAGGAATACTATTCACAGGCTCATGGACAATCAATGGGTTTGGTGTGATAAGCAAGATGAGGTTGTATTAGTGGTCGAAGCTTATTTTAAAGATATTTTCCATTCATCACACCCTTCATCAGATATGTTAGATAGTATTACCAGCTGTATTCACCATCAGAGCCTAGAACATATTTAGTTGATGTTGGACCAACCCTTTACGAGAGATGAAATTACAAGTACTCCTTCTCAGATGGGACCAACCAAAGCACCAGGCCTTGATGGCTTAACCACTTTATTCTTTCAGAAGCACTGGGATTTAGTGGGGGTTTCAATCTCTAATGCTTCCTTGGACGTTCTTAGTGAAAGAAGTTCAGTCAAATCGATTAACAAGACCCACATCATTCTTGAACCTAAAATCGAGAATCCATCAGGTGTGTCTGACTATCATCCTATTAGTCTTTATAATGTGGCTTATAAAATTATTACAAAGACTATAGCCAACAAAATGAAGCCGGCTCTATCCTATGTTATTTTAGACAATCAGAGCATTTTTGTCCCTGATCGCTTGATCACAGATTATGTTATTGTGGCTTTCGAGTTACTGCATTCCATGAGTCGCCGAAACAATAGGAAGAAAGGTTTTATGGCTCTCAAGCTTGACATGAGTAAAGCCTATGATCGGGTCGAGTGGAGTCTTTTGAAAGCTATAATAGATCATATGGGGTTTGGACAGTCTTGGATTGATTTACTAATTGATTGCATTTCTACATTACTAATGATCTTCTTTCTCTTTCCTCATTAATGGAGCTCCTCTTGGTTGTGTCGTCCCTTCTATAGGTGCCAAGGATGCCCTCTTTCACCTTATCTCTTCTTAATGTGTGCAGAGGCATTTTCAGCTTTAATAACAAAAAGGGAACGACAGGTGAATTTGATGAGATTTCAATGTGCTCATGGTAGACCTTATGTTAGCCATTTATTCTTTGTTGATGACAGTATCATCTTTACCAGAGCTAACTTAAGCGACGCCCAGACCATCACTTCTATTCTTTCCACCTACGAAGTGGCTGTAGGCCAGAAAGTCAATCTCCACAAGTCGGCAATTACATTCTCTCCAAACACGGGGGAAGATATCATGAGCCAAATTGTTGGCTTCCTTGGCCTATCTGAAGTTAAGTCCCATGATCGTTATCTTAGCCTCCTAACTGTAGTGGAGTGTAATAAGAGAAGAACTTTTGAAAACTTAAAAGACAAAGTTTAGAAACGTATCCAAGGTAGAAGTGCAATTTTTTCTCTGTAGGAAGGAAAGAAATCCTTATCAAAGCAGTCCTTCAGTCTATCCCAACATATGTTATGAGCCTTTTCAAGTTACCTTGTGCCCTCTGTGATGGTCTGAGGTCCCTCTTTTTATAATTTTGGTGGGGTACTAAGGAAGGCAAAAGCAAGATAACTTGGGTTAATTGGGAGTCTATATGTAAGTCGAAATTAATTGGTAGACTTGGTTTTAAGGATATTGGCTTGTTCAACCAAGCTCTTGTAGCCAAACAAGCCTGGAGACTTATCTCGAATCTAAACTTGCTCTCGTCCAAAATTCTTCAAGGTAAATACTTCCTCCACACCTCCTTCCTCGATGCTTCAGATAAGAATGGTTCCTCCTGGCTGTGAAAAAGTATCTATTAGGGAAGGGAAATTATCCAAGCTGGTCTTTGTCGGGGTATTGGTAATAGTAGAGATATTCGTGTTTGTCAGGATCCATGGCTGCCTAGGCCGACCTCCTTCAAATAACTATCTCACATTCCTAATCATGATCTGTTAGTGAGTGACTTGCTTCTCAATCCAGGAACCCGGGACTTAGCCAAAATCGATAGCTTGTTCTTCCCTTTGGACGAAGAATGTATTCTTTCGATTCCTCTTGGAATTTCTCCGAGGAATGATTTCCTTCTGTGGCACTTCAAAAAATTGGGGTAGTACAGTGTAAAATCAGGGTATTGGGTATGGCACTTAACAAATGATTCTCACAAGGTAGCTTTAGTTCTAATTTGTAGGCCCATTGGTGGAAAGATCTCTAGCAATTGAAACTACCCCATAAGGTTACCATCTTCATATGGCACCTCTTTTATAGAGTTCTTCCGTCGAAACTTAATCCTATTCATAGGAAGCTACCTATTAGTCCACTGTGTGATCATTGTCAGGTTGAGGTGGAATCTCTGGAGCACTGCTTCTTTTGGAACAAAAAACTGAAGAGCCTTTGGAAGTGTGCTGGAGTTTGGAGTTTGGTGGCAGATAAGCGTAATTGCACAATCCCTGACCTCTTATTCTATATGTATAGGAATGTCTCCAAAGAGTTGTTTGAGCTGGTTAGTGTCACACTTTAGAATATCTGGTATCAACGTAACCTAAAGGTCCATAGAGGAGATTGGTATGATCCGAACTCCCTTCTCGACTCGTCTGTCATATTTATACAAGAGTTTTATGCTGCCCATAACTCTATAGCTGTCTCATTGAATCCCCTGTTGCGCCTATCTCATCTAAGTGGTCTTGTCCCCCAAGTAGTTGTTTTAAACTAAATGTCGATGCAGCAATTTAGAAAAATTTAAGATGGATTGGCATTGGGAGAGTTATTCGGGATTCCTTGGGGGTTGTGGTAGCTTGCTGGTCTTTAAGAATTGTTGGCTGCTTCTCTCCCGAAGTTGGTGAGCTTTTGGCTTTAAGGGAAGGCTTTCGCATGGCCATTTCTACGAAGTTATCGATTGATTGCTGCGAATCTGATTCCGTTAATGCCATTCATGCGATTTCTATCAATAATCCTTTCTCCCATGAGAGTGCCATAAGGCGCATTTGGTACAGGATTCGAATCCTATTCTTCAAATCCAGAAACAGTTTTTATATAGAAAGTTGGAAGGAAGTTTTGATCTATTGTTGGTAATGGCTCGTGCTGTCATATTTCTTGCTATGGTAATATGGTAGTTCATTTACTAGCTTAGTTTACTATGTATTACCCTTATAATAGAGTCTGGGATATGTCCAGTCCTATTTTTATTTCTAACGCTGTAGCAACAGACTTGCAGAAATAAAATTTTGTCTGTCTTTCAAGAAAAAATCATTCGCTTAAATCTTTTCAATAATAATAACAAAAAAAAAAATATCCCTTCGCCGTACATATGTTGTTGGGTGTCCAATTAATTAATGGTTCTCATAATTTTTTTCGAAAAAAAATATCAATTGTTCTATTTTAGAGCACATCCTGCCATGGTAAAGTCACCATTATGAGTAGTAATAATTTACTCATAATGGATTTCTTTTATAAAAAAAAAAAGCGAAGTGACAAAATAATTAAAATTGCCAAGTCATGATAGTCTATAAAATAGACTCATATTATTGCCCTATGATGTCACGGCTGTGTGGATGAATTTGTTTGTTTGTATATACTGTTATGATAAGACTGACAATGGGGTCAGAATGGATCCTACCTAAAATATTATTTAAGACGAATTAAAAGACAAAAAATAAAGGCCAAGACAAACGTGGGTTGAAAAGAAATTTACCCGGTTCCAGCTAAGAATGCCAGTGGAATCATCATCTCCCACCCGTTAATTGTCATGCTGCTCAGCATTTCAAACAATTCAAACGTCCGATCCCGTTAGAGAATATAATCTAAAAAGTATACCATATCTAAAAAGAATTTATACAATATATAAAAATGGGCACCAATCAAGTTGATTTTTTAAAAGTATTATTTTATTCTATTATAATTCCTCTTATGCGTATTTCTATGATTAAAAAAATATAGAAAAATATATATTGTCTAATACATGTGGTACCTAAAAAAGTGAAAGATTTAAGATTGATTTATTAGTTACTAAGATGGTAAGTAATCGAACTCCAATGTGATGAATCAAATTATAAAAATATTACCAATAAAAAGATCAAAGGATAAAACTTATTTTTAGCCTTAGAATTTTAGAACTAATCCCATTTTTGCCGATTAATTATAAAATAACTAATTTAAGACACCCAATTTATAAAAATGTTCCAATTTAGCTCTTCCACACTATTTCATTACAAATTAATGGACGGAAAATTTTGGTCTTTCAAATTATTATAAAGTCCAATTATGATCCCTATAAAAAGAGCATATCCACCAAATTATCTCATTTTCAAAGCTACAATCACTCTATTATAAAAACAAATAAAAAAGAACATGTGTTGTTGCATGAAACTTCTAATAAAAGAATTTTAAGCTATTTGCATGACGAAAATAAAGTAGTAAAAAAATTGTATTTAATTTAAAAATATATATAAAAAAAGAAAACAAAAAAATTATTTTGGTACAAGAATTAGTGCTCCTTTGTGTCCATGACTTAGTTTAGAATTTTTTTTTTTTTTTTTTTTTTTTTGAACTCGTAATACTAGGTGAATGTTGCATTATGTCCAAATATAAATAGGATGTAGTATAAGATAATTCGAGAGTTTTGTTCTAAAACTTAAAAAGACATGCATCTTACTCATATTTGAACTTAATGTAATATTTAACTAATATGATGAGTATGAAGAAGACAAAAAAAATTTCAAAACTAAATTATGACCATAAGGAGATCATTAATTTTTGTCTCAAAATAAAATTTGATTTTTTCTAAATTTTTTTAAATAAAGAAAATATATCTCCTCATTTTTGTCTTCCAAATTGCTTAAAATATATTTATTAAAAGCTTTATGTGTGTGCCACATATTATATTTTGTTTGTTTTCAACAATAAAGTGATGATAGAGATGAAAAATATGATACTTTGATAGATCGAGTACTAATAAATGGATGTTTTAAAATTTTAGGCTCAAAATAGTTTTTTTATAATTCCATGACAAAAATTGAGAACATATTCTGTCTAGTCGTAACGGAAGAGTGACAAAGGAGCCAAATGGGAAATTTTCATGGATAAAGTATCTTAAATGAGTTATTTGAAAAATCAGACGTCAAATTGAGATTATATCTAAAGTTCAGAGTCTAAAATTAAATTTCAAATTGAGATTATATCTAAAGTTCAGAATCTAAAATTAAATTTTAGACTTACAAATAGTAATTATAAGTTAAAGAATGCTATTAACATCAATACCTTTCTTATACACTAATGAAGTTTATTGACTAACATGTGAACGTAAATAATTAAAAAACTAACGATATTGATAGACGAAAAATGTCACGTCAATTAAGAAACTTGGCATCTGAAAAAAAAAAAAAAAAAAAAAACAGGTGACTATTGTTATTTGTTAGTACTTAACATACCAGATAGATAAAGCGTCTAAAGCAATCTCCGCGTTCTTCAGGTTCCCGGTCATCAGTATCAGTATTCTATAATACCAATGTTCCAAGCTGTTGATTTGTAACAATTTCCATATATTAATGCAAAAATTAAGTAAATTATAAATACAACAAAAAGAAAATAAATAAATTTAATTTACCAACTATTGTTACTATTTTACCAGAGCATGACCCCAGAAGAAGTAGAGAGTTTGGTGAACTCCCAGAGGCCAGAAAAGGCTTCAGTTGAGAAACCGGCCCAAGTGGCGGGACAACCGCCGCAGGCCGTGTAGCCCATGAGCCCAAACACCATGGCCCACCAGGAGAAGTTGATGGTTAAGGCCGTTCCGACCAGGCCGAGCTTGAATTGGTAGACAAAAAGCCATGAAACGACAGCGTGCACCACCAGCGCCACCACCGACACCCAGGCGACAACGCCTGTCTTCATCTGGCACTGTAGGAATCTCTGCAAAGGGAACTGGAATGCGAAGCTAAAGTGCATCGGAATCATGCACATTGACGCCACGCCCGACAGCTCCGCCACGTCCGGCGGCTGGCCTAAAAGATTTAGAACAGGCGTGGCGCAGAGGTAGAGAGGGAGGAGAAGCACACAAGAGATCGATAAAACTACCCACGAACGTTGCATGTATACCCCCAGCATGTAGTATTTTTTCGCCCCATACGCTTGCCCGCAAAGGGTTTCCAAAGCGCTCGCCATTCCAAGCTGAAAAAAAATAATAATAATAATAACAAAACAAAATAATGTTAGCAATGGAATAAAAAGTTTACAAAGACAATCTTTAAACAATGTTTATTGTAAAATTATTGAGAATAGAAATGGAGATAGGGAAATTAATTACGAGTAGGCCATAGTCGAATCCGACGACGACATTATTGGCAATGGAGATTGCGGCGAGCTCAAGGTCGCCGAGGTGGCCGGCGAAGGCTTGGGTGATGACAAGCATGGTGTAGTTGGCGATTCGGCTCAAGACGGAGGGACCCACTATGTGCCAGAGCTTCTTTGATTCAATTCCGATCCTCTGTCCCAGAGAGAGTCGTTGATCATCATCTAGTGGCTGTTGATGATGATGATGATGATGATCTTGTGATGGTCGGCGGTTACTGACTGAAGCAAGGTCTTCCAACAATGGAACCTCGAGTAGTTCCTCTCTCCCGCCGTTGCTTGGCATTTTCGCAAACACCCTTTTAATCAAACCCTTTTCTAAGGTTTTCTTTTCGAGGCTTTACGAGAGAGATAAGAGAAAAGCAGCGCGCAGTATGGGAAGGCTTTGGCCTCTAATTTGCAGGAGATATTCATGACTTATATTTATATACACGACGCCAAACATCCACTAGCTAGGCATCTCATGATTGTGTTTATTCATTCATTTATTTATTTTTTCGAATAAAATAACAAGTAAAAAAAGTAACCTTTAATTTATTCCTTGTCACTGTCTTATTTTTTAGTGTTAATTATTAGGCTCTATATTACTAGACTAAAGCTCAATCAAAAGCCTTAACCTAAAAGATTCGGCACAGCCCCTGAAAACCTTCAAAAAAGAAAAATAAAAAGAAGGGTTTAGACCACTCAAGGCTTAAATATTATTTTAGTCATCCATAATTATTATAATTTTTTGTCATTAAGTAAATTTGTCTTGAAGAAATACAAATATGGTATAGCAAAAATTTTGTTCTTCTTCCCAAACTCAGTAACATCACTAATTCGGTGTTCCTACTAGGTACAGTACTGCACACTGTACTTATATCTGCCTAGCTATGTGTCACGACCTGGGATTTTCAATGTCGATAATGACCGTGCGACACCGAGACTTCTCAAGTCCCGTTCAGCCTTCTGCCTATCCGTGTACTATGGGTCACTTTTTCGCGCTTTAAGGTGTGCATGTTCCAAGCCACACGCCTATAAGAACGACTCCCACTGAATTTTGCTCGCAAGCAACTATGATGGCATCCATGTGTCACGGCCTCCGCCGAGCCACTTGCCCCGTTCATAGGTTCCTAACGTGTTATCGAGGTTCACGCCACATGCCCTCTCGCCCAAGGGTATTCCCACGTTGGTGACATGTGTCACTAGGTGCCGAAACCAAGTCGGCACTCCGTCTCTTCGAATAAAGCCCCACAAACACCTCTCGGATAGCTCCCGTGGCACTAAGAGTGTTCTTACGTCCATAGGCCAATCATTATGGCTACAAGCCCGCCGGAGTGCTGGCAAGTGCTTATGATTCCCTTGCGGCTCGCAGCCATGTGTGCAACCTTCTCGTGTGGGAGCATCATGCTGCCCACTAGTTCCCCACTTACTGTCGAGGCCTACGTAAGGTCTACCTGTGACCAACACGTATTGAGGCATGCATGGTCTTGGCATACTACCCATCCTCTAATAGTCCCCCTTCACAAGTGGCTTGTTTGAGGCCAACTTGTATTGAGGCATGCATGGTCTTGGCACACCATGTATCCTCAGTCTCCCCATGAGTGGCCTTCCTCTGACCATCTCATGTTGAGGCATACGTGATTTAGGAGCCCCATGTATCCTCTAAGAAGCTCAGTCCATGAACATGCTTATGGCATAGCATGCCGCAAGTCGAACGCACCAATAAATCTCAGGTGTGGAGACTATGCACAATATCGGGCAGCCAGTACTATCCACGAGTCTCTCCTACTCGTGGAGACACCAAGGGTCCCATCGTGGTTCCCTAGTGCCTGCCCCTACAAGCACTGTGCTAGTAGGTAGCTCACTTAGCCATCGGTGCCCACCGTGGCCGGGGGTGGTGGAGAGCCAATACCATGCACCTCTTTAAAGAGCATTTTGAGCTTTCGGCCATATTTCCCAAGGAAATATAATTTTTGGCTATAAAGCATATGGCCTAATGAATACTTTTCTTCAGGATATTAATAAAACGATCGCATATCTGTAATCTTCTCATCGAGGAGATCGGGTCCCTACGACTAAAAAAATTATCGGATACAAGACGAACAAGTTAAAAAATTCCAACTATATCCCGAATAATGCTGAAAATTTCCACTATGTCCCGAAACTTCATATAAGTGACCGTAGGCAAACTCCCATGGGCAAAACCACATGGCTAGTTTCTTAGACTCACTCTCATCATGGACGAGCTTTCCCGCGGCACGTTACACTATGCATGCTTAGGCCAATGACCTTGGCCTATTAATTCTGATGCATTGGTAATTAGTCGTTTGGCTAAGTTTATGTGTCGTTTTTTTTCTTTTTTTTTAATTTCAATTTGTATTTCTTCTCGGTGTAGTAGGACGGTTTTTGTCTTTTCTTATAGCCTAGTCAGCAAAATGTTCTACATTTAGCTTGTTAGAAGTGTGTTTGCTTGGTAGTATTTTAGGTCAGGCCGTATTGTTTGGAGGAGACATCTTCTTCATGCCTTCTTGCTAGTTGTAATCTTCTCTTTGAGAGAATGGTATTTTTAATTGAGATTGGTTCAGAAAACCCTCTCTCTTTTGGAAATTGTTTTCTAATCTGGGACTTGTAACATCAATTTTGTTTTTGGAGCAAAACGAGAGATATGCTACCGCCAGTAAAGACTTTATTAGGATCCGATTTTCAAAATCCTATTCGAGAAGATTTCGACGTTAAAATACTTGTTGATTACCAAAGTTCTATGAGTTAGATGTTTCCCAATAACATTACCCATCTGGTTCTATTGCTGAATTCTATCCTCAATTGAGTATTCGCGGCTTTTATGGGTTTTTAGAGTCAGACAAATTCTAGGAATGGATAGCCAAAGTTGGTGAATATGTTAGAGTTTTTAATCTACATTTTGTAAAAGAAGCTATGTATGTGGATATGAGCCTTAAGGGTGAAGTTTTGACAATGGTGGGACCGACTACAACAAAGTCGAAAGAGCAAGGGAATTAGATACCGATCCCTATCTGGAAAGACAATGAAAAGGAGAATAGAGGATCATTTTCTTCTCTTGAGATAGAGAAATAAATTACAAGCCCAAGGTTATCAAAGTCTAAAGCCATATTCTAAGAAGTTTAGTGAAGAAGAAAATTGTGATATTGAGATGAATGTGTGAGGAACACTGAATTACTAGATAAAATTCTCAAGGAAGACAAAGTTCAAGCTATTTATGGTAAAAGTCAGGATGTCGGTGAAAATAATAAAAGAGAATGTGAACTTTCTGAAGTCGAGCTAGACTAATGTAGCAATAGAAGAGAAAATAAAATAAAGCAAGAAGAGAGAAAGAAAATGATTTAAAAAAGAAGAACATGGAAGAACTGAGAGAATTTTAGACAGAGAAAGAGAATTCTAGAGAGAAAATGACTAAATAGCTGTATTTCATAAATTAAGTCTCAATTACAATGAGAATAGAGCGGTTTATTTATGGATAAGGATAGCACAAAAATAAGGAAAGTAGAGTAGAGTAAGCAATTAACATAATCAGGAAACTAGAAACTGATTATTTAAAATTAAAATAAATCTAATAAAATAAGTAAAAAAATATCGTATTACTAGTTTTTATATGTTGGCCGAGTATAGGTACGTAATGGTCTTCTAGAATCACTATCATTTTCTCCTATTGAAAAGAACTCGACTTTAGCGAGTAATTCTCCAAACAATGCTCTAAGAAATAGGATCAATACAACAAAATTCTTCTTCAATGATAAGGTATCATCAGTAGGAGGACAATCTTTCTAACGAACAAAAAATCATTGAAAACTAATATTAAAGACATCCATAATTACATCAATAGGAACAATAGAAGCAGTAAAAACATGAGGAATCTTGTTGGAACGTTGCGGAATAGATGAAAGTAGCATATGTAGTGACAAATGAGCAATATTGAATATTGGACTAATCATAGACAAATTAAGAGGTAAGTCTAACATATAAGCATCGGCACCAAGTTTGCGTAGGACAGAAAAAGGACCAATAGAACGAGCATACAATTTTTTCACAGTATGTTTAGGAAAACGCTCAAGTACAATATGAACCATAACATAATCACCTTCGTTAAAATGCTTGATGTCTATGATAGAGATCTACAGAAATTTTGTACTTTTCATTATTTAAAACAATTTCTCGTCGAATATCTTTATGTAAACTACGAATATGATTAGCAAAATTTTGAGCCGAATTTGAGGGTCTATAATAAGCAGGTAAAGGAATAATTTCAACAGGCTAGCGAATAAAAAATCCAGTAACAATCTGAAAAAGGCTTTTCTAGTCAATTAATTGACAAAATTGTTATAGACAAATTCAACAATGGTTAAAATTAGATCCCAATTTTCAAATTTGTTACCTACCAAACACGAAGCAGATCACCTAAATTCAGTTTACAACTTCAGTTTGACCGTCAGTTTGAGGGTAGAATGCTGAAGAATTAATACTTCAAGGTAGTGCCGAATAATTTCCACAGTGTCTTCCAAAAAAAGTTAACAAACTTGACATCCCGATCCAAAATAATAGTAAAAGGTAGGGTATGTAGGAAAACTACTTCATTGAAAAATAACTTGGTCACATAAGAAGCATTAGTACTCCTAGAACAAGGGGTAAAATGAGCCATTTTAGAAAATTAATCCACAACAGCCATTATAGAATCATGGCTACAAGCATTCTTGGGTAACCTAAAAACAAAATCCATACTTAAATCTTTCTAAGGTTTATGTGGAACAAGTAGCAGAGTATACAAGCCAATATTTTGTGTTTCTTAGCTTGACTAAGTTGATAAGTACGACACTGTGAAACAATGCATGCAACATCTTTCCACTGCCAGCTTTACCTATAGGCAATATAGGTGTTTGCTTAAGGCCCCACTCCAAGTCAAGGCTCCCAATTTTTCTCATTTTATAATATTATCCTTTTAAAATTCTTTTTTTTTTCTTTTACATTAGAAAACTAACCAAAATAGAAAAAATAATTTTAAAAAAAGTCATTTAAGAAGCATATATTTTTGTACAATGACACCCTAACTTTTGGATTTCAGTAGTCAAACAAAATCCCTTCTTCAAAATTCAATGAAAATTAATTATTCTAATTATGTATATCTTTTCATATTTCCATAATTAATATTTTGAAAATATATAACTGCTTTCGGATTGAAAATTTTGTGCTGGTTTTTCGACCTGGTGCTACGCAGGTGCTGATTCTACAGCACCATTTTCGTTGCACCGCGGCCTTGTTTCCTTGGCACCGTAGTGCCGTTTCAGTGGCACCGCGGTGCTGTTCTCTTGGCGCAGCTATGCCATCTTCAGAACGCGCTAGAACCACGATGCCATTATCGCAGTGCCAACTCTCAGGTACATATGGTCTTTTTTTTACCAAAATTCAGTATTTTTGGTCTTTTTTGGATAGAATAGAGTTGTTTACAACCCAATTCAAGGGGTTCTAATTCAAACTTGACCAAATAAAGTTGTGTTACCTCAAATTAATTTAAAAATAAACAACCCATATTGATCCGTTGAAAACTCCATTTGGTTCTTTGGAATTAATAAATGTTTTGAACCCATTTTATAATGTTATGTGTCTTATGAAAATATTATTGATATAGGCATTATGGATAGTTTTTATTACACATTTTGTCTGGTATACTAGGATAGACTCGATAAAGCAATATGTTGCCAAAGCAGCTACTATTGCATAGCCTTGTCTATTCCAACATATGAAGATGTTGTGTGTTTGTTGTTAATGTGGATAATTAACGGCTCAGAGAAAGGTGATTGTCTGGCATAACATCAAACATACCTTTGATAGTGAATATGTGATAGTTATTTGGTTTTCATGTAAATAATAAAATGGCTCAAAGAAAGTTTTATTATCTAACATGATTTACCATTAGTATTCGATTATTACACTTAAGATTATCACTTGCAAGTTAATAAGTAGGTCCAAAGGAAGTCTTATTAATTTTGTGCTAGGTATCTTGTGATAGTAGCCCACTATTATATGATTATTTGATCAATGTCATGATTGCATATTATATATTAATTTCTATGAACATTTGTGACATTAATTTTTTTTAGCATGTTCAATTCACGATAAGTTTTTTGTTTTCTATTCAGTTTCTACTGCTACTATTTCTGCCAACTTAAGTTCAATACTTGTGCTTACGAGCACAAATTTTAAGGCCTGAAAGGAAAGTGTTATGATTGTACTGGGTTGAATAGATCTTGACCTAATACTCAGAAAGGACCAACCCTCCGCTCTTACAGAAAAAAGTTCCACTGAGGATAAAAAGAATTTTGAGCTATGGGAAAAGTCTAATCACATGAGTGTCATGATCATAAAACGCTCTATTCCAGAAATCATATGGGGCTCTTTGCGAAAAGAGAAAAATGATAAGGCTTTCCTTACTGCTCATGAGAAATTATATCTCAAGAATGAAAAAGGTGAGATCATTACTACCTTAGGGAAACTCATCTCAATAAGGTACAATGGCAAAGGAAACATAAGGGAGTACATCATACTGATATCTCATTTGGCTGATAAGCTTAAAGAATTCAAGTTAGAAATTTCAGAGGATTTGCTTGTGGCTTTGGTACTACTTTCTCTTCCTAATCAGTATGGGAACTTAAAGACAATTTACAAAGCCCAAAAGGATAAATGGAACATCAATGAGTTGATTTCTATTTGTATTCAAGAGGAAGAGAAAATTAAAGCTGAAAAACCAGAAAGTACTAACTTGACCACTATCTCTAGGGCAAAGAAGAGGAAGATGGACAAGGGTAAGGAAGCTGCAGTAACCCTACCTTCTAAGGCTCAAAAAAAGCAAGCTAAACAAGGTTCTTTCTTTTGTAGTAAGGGTGGGCATGTGAAGAAGGAATGCTCTATGTATAAAGCTTAGCATATTAAGAAGGATAAGCTTCTCATTTATATTTGTCTTGAGGTTAATTTGACTTCTGTACCTAAGGATACTTGGTGGATAGATTCTTGTGCTACTACTCACAAAAGTATTTCCATGCAGGATTACTTGTAGAGCCAAAAGTCAAATGATACTGAAAGAGTCATCTATGTGGGTGATGGCTAAACAGTTGAGGTGAAGGCCATTGGTCATTTCAGATTGTTATTAAATACTAGTTTACATTTGGATTTGTATGAGACATTTATTGTATCGTCTTTAAGGCGGAATTTAGTTTCTATTTCTGTATTAGACAAATATGGTTTTTCTTGTTCTCTCAGAAATAATATATTTAGTCTTATGTGTAATTCAAATATTATTGGTACTGGTATTTTAGTTGATAATCTGTATATGCTGAATATCCAATCTACCATTAATGAAATTTTGCATGTTAATTTAAGAGGTATAAAATGAAAATTAACAAATGAGGACTCATCGATGTTGTAGCACAAATACTTAGGACACATTTCTAAATAAAGAATTGAATGTCTTGTATCTGATAGAATCCTTGGCCCCCTTGAATTAGTAGACTTTCATGTCTGTGTTGAGTGTATAAAGGAGAAACAGACAAATATTAGGAAATTAGGTGCCAATAAGAGTTCTAGCATCTTAGAACTAATACATACAAACATCTGTAATCTATTTCTTATAACTTTTTGGAATGGACAACAGTACTTTATCACATTTATAGATGACTATTCTCTTTATGGCTACATCTATCTAATTTATGAGAAGTCAAAAACACTGGATATATTTCAAGCTTATAAAGCTGACTTAGAAAATTAGCTTAATAAGAAAATTAAGGCTGTCAAATCTGATCGCGATGGTGAGTACTACGGTCGATATGACAGATCAGATGAGCAACGTCTAGGATCCTTTACTATATAATTAGAAGAGTGCGGCACTGTTTTATAATACACTATACCAAAGAAACTTGGCATGAATGGTATTACTGAATGACGAAGTAAGATACCTAAGAATATGGTAAGGAGTATGATTAGTTATTCCACCTTACCATAATCACTTTGGAGAGGCACACTCAAGACTATAGCATACATATTAAATAGAATACCAAGCAAAGCAGTAGTTAAGATCCCTCATGAACTTTAGACTGGACAAAACCCAGCATTAATCATTTATATATTTCGGGTTGTCCAACTGAGACAAGGCCTTATAGGCCAAACGAAAAAAAACTAGACTCAATAATAGTTAGCTGCCACTTTGTAGGTAATTCTGAAAGGTCAAGGGGATATAAGTTTTAAAATCCCACAACCAAGTCCTTTTTCGAGATGGGAAATGCCAAATTTGTTGAGAATATTGAGTTTGGGAGGAAAAATAAAATTAGGAACATTGTCCTTGAAAAGGAATTTATTCCTCCTCCTATTATTGTTATTGACAATGATCAAGAAAATCAGGACATTATTCTTGACATTGTTTAAGATGCAATCACTCCAGTACAAAATAATGACAATGATCAAATACTTCCTACCCTAGATGAGGTAAATGCTCCTATAGAGTAAACTACCTTAAGAACAAGTACCTTTAACAAGGTCTAATAGAGAACGGAGAAGTGCGATTTCGGATGATTATATCGTATATCTCTAGGAACATGACTTTAACATTAGGGTAGTGGAGGATGATCCAATCAACTTCACTCAAGTCAAAGAAATTTCTAATTCTCAAAAGTACATTGAAGCCGTGAATGAGAAAATGAAATCTATGAAAGATAATAATATTTAGGATCTAGTCAAATTGCCTAAAGGAAAAAAGCCCATTGGTTGTAAATGGATATTGAAGACGAAAAGGGATTCAAAAGGCAATATTAAAAGATATAGGGCTCGTCTTGTCGCAAAAGGTGATGCGGGATATTTCGTTGTATCTATATCTTAGCTGTCATTTTTCTTTTTAAAGTCTTTATGTCATATTTTAATTAATATAGCTGCTGGTTTGTATTACCTAAAAACAACTATGTTTTGAGGCTTTAGCACTTTTTCGTTTTTAGGTTTCGTTTGACAGCATTGGAGAATATTCTAGAACTATTTTTATTATTGTATTCCCTCTATTGATATTCAATAGCAGCTTATTGAGGTCATGGTTTGATGAAACTAGGCCTCTCCCTCACTGGAATCAATCTTGTTTGAGATTTCTACATCAAAAAGTTACACTCAAAAGGAAGGCATTGACTTAAAGAGATCTTTTCTCTAGTTACCTTGAAGGACTCTTTTAGAGTAATTATGGTACTTGTGGCTCATTTTGATTTTGAACTTCATCAGAAGGAAATTAAGACTATGTTTCTCAACGGTGACATTGATGAGATAATTTACATGGTGTAACCAGAAAACTTTATTTCTAGAGATTCAAAGTCTATAGTCTATAAACTTAAGAAGTCCATCTCTGATTTCAAGCAGGCTTCCTGTCAATGGTATCACTATTTTCATTACATGATCATCTCATTCGATTTAGAGATGAATCTTATTGAAGATTATGTATATCATAAGTTCAGTAAGATTAAATTTATCTTCCTGGCACTTTATGTTGATGACATACTACTATCAAGTAGTGACATAGGCCTATTACATGACACCAAAAGAATTTTTGCGAAGAATTTCGAAATAAAAGATCTTAGAGTTGCTTCTTTTGTATTAGGTTTAGAGATAAGCTCTCGGTGTATCCTTGAGTTATCATAAAAGAGCTATGTTAAAAGAGTGCTCAGTAGATTTGGTACAGAAAAATGTATAGTAACAGACATTGTAGTGTCTAAAGGAGATAAAGTTATTCTCACACAAAGCCCTAAGAATAATATTGAAAAAGAAGCCATGTAAAAGATTCTCTATGCTTCAGCTATGGGAAGTCTAATATATGCCCAGGTGTATATGCATCTGGATCGTGCATTCATAGTTGGTATATTGGACAGATACATGAGTAACCCTAGAGTAGATCATTGGAAGGCAGAGAGTGTTATGAGGTACTTACAGAGAACGAAGAATTACATGCTCACATATTAGAAATTGGATATTTTGGAGATCATAGGATATTTCGATTCCAATTTTATTGGATGCCTAGACAGTAAAAGATCCATATTGGGCTATGTTTATCTTTTAGCTAGAGGAGCTATTTCCTGGAAGAGTGCCAAGCAGACACTTGTAGCAACTTCAACTATGGAGGCAGAATTCGTAGCTTGTTATGAGATATCCAATCATGGGATATAGCTGCGTAACTTTGTCACCAGACTGTATAGAGTAAATGGCATTCAAAGACCATTGAAACTTTACTGTGACAATAACTCTGCAGTTCTATATTCCAACAGTAACAAGAGCTCTTCGAAGTCGAAGCATATAGATATCAAGTTCCTAACTGTGAGAGAAAGAATTCAGAGTCGCTTAGTATCAATTGAGCATGATTATAGATCCGCTCACCAAATATTTACCACCCAAGGTATTTCATAAGCATATTGCTCATATAGGTATTGTATTTCCTAATAAGGTAAAACTTTAGCGGGAGTTTGTATTGTTATGTTATTTTAATCTAGATGCTCATTTGTGACACTTGCTTATTTTGTTTACTGTAGTACTTTGGTTATTGATGGATTCTTTTGTAGATTCTACTTAATTTTAATATATGATATATTCCATATTTCTTGCTTTCCTATTGTGGTTTCACATCAAGTTTGTGGCAATGCACTAAAGGGAAAAGATTAAGGTCGATCTCACTAAAGTTTAAGATAGACCAGTTAGAAATAGGCACAATAAATCATATTACGTGTAATTTCCATGCCACATATCATACTCGATCTATATCATTTGGGTATTTTATTATGGTGATCATTAAGGATTCTAATTGCATCCAAATAAGTGCAAGGATGGGTACTTTGGTTTCATGCTAATATGTCTAATAAATGAGATTATGACTTTGGGGTAATCTATGAATAATATGGTAATTTTAATGGCCATACTTCAGCTTTTCAATACAATTATGTTTGGAAAAATATGTGACCTAAGTGGGAGATTGTTAGGAAAATTATATTTCCTAATTATAATGAGCCACATATTAAAATAACAGTATTAGGCCATGTTATTTTTAAGTAGACCCAGTTTAAGTGATTTATTTGGTTGGATCTTAATATCCAATGGGTATGGATCCATATGTGGACACTCAGTTAGTACTATCCAGTTGGATTGATAGATAACCAACATAATACTATCATATATAAATTTAGGATTGTGGTCCCTGTAGCTAAACTACGTACGCTCTTTCTCTATTGCCTACCATTAATATTAGAGTCATCCTTTGAGTAAATTAGGTCTTAGGCTATAGAAGAACCTTGACCCTCAATCCTTTTAGATTTCATCTTTGTACACTTCCATCTTTAGTGATCTCCTGATCATCTCCAGTCCTCAGTTAAGGAAATTATGGACTCTAGTAAGAACTCAATAATCCCTTCCAATCTATTTGATCTGAAAAATCTAGGATTCTTATGTGGGTTATTTATAATCCTATTGATTTCCAATAGATTACACACCAAAGCTCAAAGTCTTATTTTGATAACTTAGTGTATTGAAAGGTGCCAAATTCTTTGAAATCATGACCACAAAAGCTTCGACTCGGGTCCCAAAAAATACTCTCAATCCAATAACATTTAAAGAATTTGCAAAGGATGAGAGCATGAATTATTATTTTGAGACTCGATTTTATAGCGGGGACACAGCTCCGAACATTGAATATCATGCTTTGCTAGATTTGTCATTGAAGGTATTATATTATGGAAGGCCCTCCGAATGAATATTTGGATCTTTTTCGAAATTCCTAATCCCCAAAGTCAATTTCAGCATTTTTTTCTAAAGCATTGGATTGGAACATTCAGGTCTATTTCTGAGTATTCATAATAGTTTTGTGATAGATGCAACATTTGTATATAAACTAAAGTCATAATATTATAGTTTTCTTATTATTAGAATTTAAAGCTAAATAATATAATTTATAGGAAACATTCTGTCAAAAAGAAAAAAAATTATATGAAACATATATATTTTATATTTTTTAAAAGTATCCAAAACACAAAATTTAAAAATAATTATTAAAAAGATTTAGGGTTAACGATATTAATAGCCACAGAATTATATTTAGTACCATTTTTCTTCATGAATTTTTAATAATAATAGTCCCTAAATTATGTAATTATTGTAACAATGATCTTTTTGTCAAAAACTATTGAATATTTAACAATAATAAGTCATTATAGAACACACAGTTTGGTAATTATAATCAAGAAGGAGATTTTAAATTTTTAATGTACACAATAGACTATCAAGACATATGCAATTATTCTATAAACTGTTAAATTTTCAATAGAAATGGGTCTTGTGCAAAGCGTACAGGTTAGTAATTATAATTAAAAACGAGATTCTAACTCATAAAAATAAGTATTACTCAATTATATGCTCTGTCTATGACTATTTTCTGTTAAAAAATTAACAGTTTGTGATAAATGGGCTATTGCTGTACAATTGCATAATCTAAGAGTCATTACTATGTAAGTTAAAAGATATAATAAATATAATTTAAGGACCGTTACTATATTTAACCCAGATAGATTTATAAAGCAATGTCATAGGAGTGTTCAAAAATAAATACTCTTAACGGATAAAATCGACTAGATCAATCCAAATTTTTAGAATAACTGAATCAATTGGATTGTATTTGTTATTACTTTTCAAAATTCAAATTGGATTGGATCAATTCCACTTTTAACTCTAAAATGACAAACAAATTAATCCAATCTATGTATTTATTTTCCCTCAAAAATCTATATATTTTTAATATTATTTTATTTGGATAAATTATCTATTTTTGTTTGAACTATATTCTACTTATTCTACCCTTTCTAACACAAACAAAAAATATTTAAGATATTATTTTAGTTTTTTTTCTTTTTCTCAACTATGAGAATTAGCCCAAAAGCTCAAATGGACCTTATTAAGAGAATTTCGATTTCAAATTGAATTATTTAAGAAAAGATTTCAAAACAAACGAAAAAAGCTGAAAAAAGAAATTTATCACAAGCCTAAATTGATTGTATCTAACGAATTCAAACTAATCTGTTGGATAGGATTTGATTTATCTCTCATATCAATCGAATTGGATGAGGTTTTTCCAAGATTAATATTTGATTGAATTGGTTAGAATCTAGCTCCAGCCAAATAAGTTTATTTTGGACATGAGCACCCGTAAGTAGGGATGTCAACGGGGCGGGACGGGACCGGTTTTATATTAACCATCCCCATCCCTGTTATTATTTCACAATACCATCCCCACATCGTTTATTATTTAATTTGTTGCAGGGCGGTTTCGGGGAATCCCCGTCGGGAAACGGTTTCCCCATCGATGTATCGGTGTCCCCATTAAGTCCGTTAAAATTTTTTTATATTAGCCCAAATCCTTAGAAGTCTAAATACATAAAAAAAAAATTGAAGTTAAATCCATCAAAAACTCTAGAATGAACGCAAGAGGCACAGAGAAAAAGGATAATAAATATCGTAAAAAACTGAGTACGACATGTTATGAACCCTAATTATATTAGTATATGACTATATATATTATTAGATTTTTTTTTTGGAATTTAAAGTTTGAATTTTTGGTATATATAAAAATAAATTTAAAAAATAATCTATACATAAATGGGGCGGGCTCGGGACGGGCTCGGGGTGGGGCATTCAATCCTAAGCCCGCCTCGGCCCATAAAATATTAATCGGAGAATCCCCGTCTCATATCCCGCACAGTTTATAACGGTGAAAACCCGCTACGTTCGGGCCGGTGCACCACGGTGCACTGTCCCATTGGTGAAATTAACATCCCTACCCGTAAGAAGAATTATATAACAATTAAACATTCAAATTAACTAGTTCATAAGAAATAAAAAAAATTAAAATAAGTTTGAGATTTTCAAATACTAATAAAATCGATTTTTTTTAAACACTTTGACCCAACGCCATTTCCAGGTTTTTTAGAGTGGTCATAACAATACAACAGAACTTTGAGTCTTTGACAGTGTACTATGAAGTAATTAGCGAAACTTACCTAGTAAATCAAAAAGTTCATTTTTTGTTTTTTGTTTTTTTGGTTTTGTTTTGTTTTTTTTTTTTGTTTTTCAATAGTGTAATCACTACGCAGAGCAAACACCGTGTCATAGTTGGAGTTGGACCCAGAAAACCATGATAATGATTGCCATTGGCCCCCCATCCATTGATGTGTTCCAATGGTCTCACATAGAAGCTTCCTGCCTCTCTTCATTCTCTCTCAACGGACCCCCGTTCCCCCTCTCTCTCTTACTCTTATTTCTCAACTCTCAAACAGTGAAAGTAAAAGCCTCTAAAGGGTACCCGTTAGGGTTATTGGCTTTCTTTATCTCTCTCTAGGATTAGCCAATTCTTCTCTTCTCTCCATTTCACTTTTGCTTTTGCCTTTTCGTGCGAGTTACACACTTGGGTTTTGTTCAATTTCACGTTTCCGAAGCTCAATTCACTCTAATTCACACACTGATTCTGCCTTGCATACACTGATTTTTTCTGAAATTGGAGTTTTGACTTTTGGTTTTGACAATGGCTAGTTCCAATCAGGAAAAGCAAGATCAGAGGTATGGATCATCTGGGTATCTTTCATTTCTCTAATTTAGCTTATATTTTTGAAGTTTGAAGTGTGTGTATATATATATATATATATATGATTCTATGTGTTTCTTTTAAAACCACTTGTACTGATAAACATGGGTTTATGTAGTTTTATGGTTTTAGATGTCTGTGAACTCAAGTGAGGTTGATTATGTGAATAAGAAATGAACAAACTTCGAACCATTTCCATTCTATAAGATGCAAATCTGCCTGCCCTTTTGCTCCAAGTTGCGTTATTCAGGGGAAGTTATTATTATTGTTTTTCCATGACGGTTGACAAAGAACTGTTTTGAACATTTTATTCAAAGCTCATACTTTTAACCCTTTTCTTACTCTTTTTTTTTTTTTGTGTTTCTTTTCACAGTTGATAGATACATGGCGAAAGATGCATATTTATTTGTAAATGACTTTTGAGGAGTCTCTGTTAAGTTTTGAAAATGATTTGAAAAAAAAAGTGAATTTTCTGTTGTTTTTTGGTTTATATTGCGAGGCAATAGAGTGCTCCAGATATATAAGCACTTTTGGGTGGGCATTTAATCACACAAACACCTAAACCACTTATTGGAATATTTGGCTTTGGTTTTTGTTTCATCTGAATAAAGTGCTGCTTACTAATCAGGAGTAGTTCTAGCATGGAGGATTCCGCTATGACTATTGAATTCCTTCGTGCGCGGTTGCTCGCTGAAAGGTCTGTCTCGAAAAGTGCAAGACAAAGAGCTGAAGAACTTGCAAACAGGGTATGTTGATGTTATTCAATGGAGTTTCCTTTATTAACGTTCAAGGAGCTAGCCTCTCTCTCTCTCTTGCTCCCTTGCTTTTTGCCTCATAATGTTTGTTTGCTTGTTCTTCCCGTACAAATTAGGTAGAGGAACTCGAGGAACAACTTAGAATTGTTTCTCTTCAAAGGAGGATGGCTGAGAAAGCCACCGTAGATGTTCTTTCCATTTTGGAGAACCGGGGAATTAGTGACACTTCTGAGACATTTGATTCAAGTTCTGACCGTGAAACCCACCAAGATTCCCAGGAGGGTAATAATTACCCAAATCGAGAGGATCACCCTGTTTCTAGAAGAAGAAGCAAATTGGAGGAGTTTTCTGGCTCTGACCTTGATTCTTCTCCAGTATCTGGTAGAAGCTTGTCTTGGAAAGGCCGTAGCAGGTCTCCATGTTCTCACGAAAAGTGCAAGGATCCGTCCATGAGAAGACGGTATGCTTTTTCTTCAATTGGCTCTTCTTTCCCAAGACATCATCTGGGTAAATCTTGCCGCCAAATAAGACGCAGAGAAACAAGGTTGGTTTTACCACTATCTGGCTTTCTGTCTCTGTCTCTGTCTCTGTCCCTCTCCCTTTAGGTAGTTTTACATATTGTGATAAACATCCTATGTGTTTGTAGAATAGTAAATAGTGCAAGAACTTGGACTAAACATTGGAATTGGATCTTATTAAATTGCTAGTATCACCCTCACCATGTTTAATAGTATCTTTGATTTTTCTAGCTTCGGCAAAATGCAACACGATGATACAAAAGAGTGTATTCCACATAGAGGATATGGTAATCATAACAAATAAAGTGTCATTCGAGTATACAATATTATTGGTAAATTGAAAACTTTCTTCCCAAATTTGAATGCTGTCTCCTTCGAGGGCTGCTAGGTGTATTTCAATTCTTGTTCGTGCACTGCAGAATTCCTTGTCTACTCTTGAAAGTTTCCTAATAGCTGCTTGTTTTATCTTCTCAGGACCACGGTTGAGGAGCATAAAACAGAGCCTACGAAGCGTGATTCTCAAGAAAATGGATTTGCTAACGGTATCCATGCCCCCCCTGAAGGTGTTCCAGTTTGTTCAGACACTAGGGGAGAGATGGTCAGAGAAGGTTTTGAAACCCAGAAAGTAGTCTCAGAGGGTCCCCTTTCAGGAAGCATAGAAAATGGAAGAACCACGAATCATCTTGACATTGATGGCAATGGGAAAGACAGAGACATGGAAAAAGCATTAGAAGATCAGGCACAACTTATTGGCCAATATGAAGAGATGGAAAAGGCTCAAAGAGAATGGGAGGAGAAGTTCAGAGAAAATAACGCTAGCACACCGGTATGCTTTATCAGGATCTATTTATGTTAGAATTTCAATGCTCTTTGAAAGATTGATTTATATGAATTCAAATGAAAATATTATTATTTTACGAAGGGATATACTTAAATTATTGTGACTCGTGTGATTTTTTTGGATGTTAGAAACATAATTTATGTACTTATCACTTGGAGGATATAGTACCATGCCCTGGTGATCTACTGTTGTGCTTTGACAGTATAAAGTATTATATTGCAATTCATATGAATATATTCTTTTTTGTCCCATATGAACAAGAAAAATTGTCAAATGTGATGAATAGCTGCATTTTGGAGGTCTTCACTGAATACTTCTTCCAGTGAAACGAGGAGTTTCAATTAGCAACTGGCAACTGCCTTATTTCTCTTTTTCGTTTTAACTTTATTTTTCCAGGAAAGTTTAAGAGCATTACATAATAGAAGGCAAGTAGTTTTGTGCATGCAAATACCGTTTTTGACATTCTTATCTGGGAAGAAAAAAAAAAAAGAAAAAAAAAAAGACCTTTAGGTCTATAGATCTATCTGTTTGGTATTATTCGGGATTTTAGTAATTATAAAGAGTTGCAGCTCTTTTTGTTGCTTTGGACATGCACTATTTGGTTTTAGAGGAAGAACTGACTTTGATGTGATTAAAGCCACTCCTGGAAAATAAAATGCTTTTCTTTGTTTCCAAGCAGCCATTTTATGCTTTTCTCCTTTTTTTCGGATTGGAACGTCTCTACATTTCTTTATTGTTGGCATCATGAATACTTTGTTATGTGAACTTTGATTTTGTTCAACTATTATATCATATTACGTTGACATTATTATTGTTTATGCAATGTTTGTCCTTGATCTTCACCTGGAAGTTGCATGGAGTAGCCACATTCAAATTGCTACTCCAAGCAATTTGAAAGTTGAAAATAAAAAAATTCATGCCCGTCTGCCCAAAAAGGAAAAAAGAAAAAAATCCAGGAGCTTGATGTTTCACCTTCATGAGTAATTACCATTACTATCTGGGCTACAAAACAAAGGGATAGGCTTCCTTTAATTTTTTTCGGCCTTTCTTAAGATAATAAGAGAGAGTGAGTATTCCTGTTTTTATGATATGTTGGTTTCCAGTAGGCAACATTCAATCTACTTTCGCCATGTTTCTTGTGATTATTATTTCATTCAAGCTCAATTTTATCTTCTATTTAGATTGATTTTGTGTGTACAAAGTTTTACGCATTGCATGTATTATCATTTTGCGGTATTATTTTGTCAAATCCTAACTGGTTTATTATTGGGTCATGCAGGATTCATATGACCCTGGGAACCACTCAGATGTAACTGAGAAAAGAGATGAGGTTAAAGCTCAAAAACTTCATAATAGTGGGACAGATATCTCAGAAGCCGAAGGCGCAAAATCAAAGGAAGTAGATATATCAAAATCACATCCCAACGGCTTTTTGCCACCTTCACATGTTGATATGGTAGAGGATCAGACGAGCAGCAGTGCCAATTCTGTTGGTTCAAGATCTCAAGCTCAAGAATTTGCATTCCCTACAGCAAAGGAAAAGGAAATCCAAAATAGTCAGGATAACCATGATTGTCAGCCTTCAGAAAGCCTCCGCCATGATCCACCTTTGAATGAGCCCCTGAGCAACCGGTCTTCTGATAGCACTTCATCTGATGCAGGCAGCAGTTCCCATAAAAGAGATGCTTCAGAAAGGCGAAATAACCTCTACGCACTGGTACCTCACAACTCACCTAATGCTTTAGGTGGTGTATTGGATGCACTCAAACAAGCAAAGTTATCACTACAGCATAAAATTAATAGATCTCTGCCAGAAGGTACTACTACTGTTAACAAATCCATTGAACCTCCTTCATTTGATACAGGAATTGGGGACAGATCAGAGATTCCTCTCGGGTGTAGTGGGCTTTTCAGACTACCAACTGATTTTTCTGCTGAACAAACTAGTAGTCGAGCCAACTTCCTTGGTTTGGAGTCTCGCTTAGCTTTAGCACCATATTATCCTGATGGTGGAGTTGCAGCAACTGCACCTGATCGATTCATTACCTCATCTTACATTGAAGGTCGATCAGGATTTCCTGATGATCGATTCTTCACAAGCAGCTCTGTAGTATCTGCGTCAAGAGCAGCTACTTTGAATTCGCATTTTGATTCCTACTTAGATACTGGCATATCCTCAGTCAATAGATATAACTATGCTCCCCATCCTTCTTATCCTCCTTATCCAGACCTAATGCCACAGATCCCCTCAGATCAAGGATTAATGAGACCCTTTCCTAGTAGTAGGCCATATGGCACACCTCCTGATCGATTGCCATTCTATGGTGATCAAGTTAGACCCAATATGTACAGGTAGTAGTATTATACTAGTTCTACTCTTCCAAGTTATTCAAACTGCATTTTAGAAGTAACTATTGGTTTTAGTGTCAGGTTTTTCTGTACTTTTGGAGGGAGAATGGCTTTTTTACACAGTTTATAGATGGATTCCAACATTTCATATTTCTGGATCATAATTCTGATTCTTTTTTCTGATATAAATATCTAATTCTACTTCGACTGTTAGTTATGCCTTGTCTTTTCTTTTGTGCCTAAATCTTGTAAGGCTTTGAATCTTTCATTGATGTTTGATGGTTTATTCTCCTGTGGATGAATATATCAGCTGACTGTACAAAGGTGTGATATTACTGTAGTGAGCAAGATGCATGCGAACCTAAAAATTGGAATGAGTGAATTGCCTTTACTTACAGAGTAACCCTTTTACATAATTCTATTTGTTTTAGTAAGCTGAGAACATAAAATATCATATTTAAGAGCTATTAATTAACACATTTAAGCAAACTTTTACATTTGTACTTGCAATTTATGCCCATCAGAGCAGTCAGACATGAAATGGTCTTATTACAACTTATAGCATCTGGAAACTATTTCACAGGTAAACTTTTTCCTGAAACATATTGCATTATCTGGTTATTTGAAATTTTACAAATATTGTTAGTGGCGTAGTGATGATAATTGCTATAATCTTTTGATCCATTTGCACTTAATACTGTTATATGTATTGACCATTGATCTGAGTTTTAGCTGATGATTCACGCTACATTTTTTTTAAGGATGAATCAAAAGTTCGAGGTAAGAAACCATAAGTGATAAAACGATTTCTCACCTAATTCATAACAACAATGCTATAGGGTGAGAACCCATAAGTGATAAAACGATTTCTCACCTAATTCATAACAATAATGCTATAGTGTACCTATGGTGGGGTGTGCTATACATTAGTGGAGGTGTGTGACCCACCACAAAACACAAATTTACATGTAGTTTACCTCTGGTAGTATGTGGCACCCTCTCTAGCATTTTCCAATTCATAAACATTGGAGTTTTCAAGGATTTGTGCACATAAATATACAAGACGGGAATGTACTAAAAATACCCTTTTGATCTTATTCATTATCTCACAAGGGTGGAATACTCGGCAAACAAAATCCATAATATCAGTTCTTCAACATTTATTTTCCTGCCATTTTAATACTTTATTGTAGAAACAAACAGAATCCCAGAAAATTTTCAGTTTCCTGTGATGCAAACCGCACAAGTCTACCATGGGAATACATATTTGTCTTCTCTCACAATCTGGAGACAAAGCAAAACTACAAGACTACTCATGACGCAAAACACCACCAATGAACAAACCAGAAAAAAGCAAAGAAAGAATCTGTCCTTTGCTTTGTTCCCTTCAATCACATGCTGTGCTTCTTTTCCAGTCCTTTGAACTTTTCCATGACTGAAAAATGGAGTTCCAAGCCATAGCAGAAAAGGATATAACCTGTTTGCCTGCAAGGAAAAGGGAGACTTTTAAATATATAGTTATGTCACAGGAAGAAGTATTCAAATCTAATGAGCCAGTTTTCCTCACCCAAAACCTTGCAAATCCGGAAGCCTTTTTCTCAGAGTTTTCATCGGTCCATGATGCCATTTTTCCATTTTTATTATGTTTGTAGAGTTTCACCTTCTCATCAGGACCATCACCACCCACCACAACTGAGGATTCTGCTGACGCCTTCTAAATTATAGTTGGAAAAGCGATTTTTGGTCACAGTTTATTTAAGGTGAAAAAGAAAACAGAATTCTTTCTTTTATATTGGGTTTGGGGGGGGGGTTGTTCTTCAAGTGGTATTATTTAGTAACTATCACAAACTAGGTCAAGGGTTTATATGGGTTTTAGTATATTAATCTATTTAAGCAAATCAAGCACCAAAGCATTATTTTGGTCCAAATCCAAGTGAGAAGAAAATCTTAATCAGCATGATTGCCAAAACTTTGATGTTGTCAAGACTTAGATATTTAAAAATGCCAATTGAAAATACTTCTATTAATGAAGATATAGTACCGTGCAAAAAAGTTGATATTCTGAAGTAAACTTAAAAAACAATGAATAGTGAACTGTCCTGGAGTTTTTTCCTGAATTTCCATTCACCATGTAGTTTGTAGGTTGTTCTCTTGTCATTTTATTTTAAATTTCCTTCCTTACTATGTTATTGCCATTCATTTTTATTTCTTCTCGAGGAAGGAAATAAAATGTTTGAAATAAACATAAAACTCAAGGACTTAAATTCTTTTACCATTGAATCTCCTGAAGACTGGCTGCAGACTATACATGTGTAGGGACTCGGATTGCATGCCTAAGAGTATATTATAACACAATGTGTAAGACTATGTCCAATAAAGAGATATGTAACATTGAACACTGAAGTATTAGCCTAGAGACTGAGAGATATAGTTACCAAGTTTACCTCAAAACAAGTTGAATGGATATAATGGCCGCAAGGTAGAGATGTGACTGGTGTAGTTGATGTGAACAAGAACTCAGTGCAGACAGGGCAGCCGGTCTCTAGGCACTTCTCCTTGCAGTTATGCTCCAAGAATCTTATCGACAGGCAGCAGTTGCAAGACATACAATGAAAATAGTCAACGCCGAGACCCCTCCCAACCCGGCATAGATTGCAGAATGGACAATGGTAAATATTCCTGGAATAACAAAGGGCCACCATAATTATAACACCAATGTCTGCAAACTGCATACATGCATTCATATTTCATACAAGTGTACTGGATTATAGAGAATTAGGATCAAATTAAAAAAAATGAAAACACAGCTGTCGTTCCTTTTATAATTGTTTATCCATATTTGAAAAACAAATGAAAGAATCCATATCTGAAAAACAAATGAAAGAAATGTGCTGAATGGCAAAGTCACACGTGTTGTTTCAACTTACAAGCCTCCGAGATTGGACAATTCTGTTTTCTAGTCTCAATGCCATGTCTTTGAAGAAATCTTTAATTTTCTTAAATTATATTCCCCTTGATAGAATAAGTGTGCCTCTAGTGTTGATACCTCTTTCACCCTCTAGTTTTACTTTAACTTCTTCTCAAACCATCATTTCCAGATTGCTGAGAAGCTTTAGTTTGTGAAGTTATTCTGTCTGTGATAGTAAAAGCATGTTGGTTTTAATTAGATTCTAGTCTTAGAACGTGAAAATTAAGGCAAAAAAACATTTTTACTGTTGTATATGCTCACGTCAACTATTACACCTGGAAGTGACACAGACCATTGTTATTGTTGCTATGATTTTGATACGCACATTTTCGTTTTAATGTTTTATTGAGTCCTGAAAACAAACGATTTTCAGAAGGCTTAAGTAGATAAATTAGTCAATTAGCTTAAAAAAAATGGAGATGTATAACCTGAGATCTGTTCTTACACAGTCTTGCATTACACAGACATACCATACAAAGAGACTAAAATATTGGCTATCACATTCTTTAGACTGCTAAGACTCGCTAAGATTTTTCTATATGAAATAATTCCTCAAAACTGTTGTCAACTTATCTAGGCTCAGCACTCAGCCTGTTGTATAAAGTTCTATTAAGATGTTTTTATCAATTTTCTTGTGCAAAATTTAGTACTTTGTTGATTTCACCAATAAAAGGATCACATATTCAAAACGTACAAACAGAATTCATGTACCTTTGATCATCAAAAAGTTTGCATACATCACAGTAGTACTTTGCCATTGCAAATCCATTGCATGAAGGTATCCTGCATATTGGCCCGACCTGCTGAATGTGTAGGCATCTCATACACATCATTTCTGATGTTGCTTTCCTAGAATGGCCGAGAAAATATGAGACAGGAAGTTGCCAAAACTTGGTGCTTAATTATTACTAGTACAAGAATTTTACCTATCCATTGAGTGGTCACTCATACTGTCATGGCAAAAATTACACGTAAACAACTTGCCGCAACAAGCAGCCCAGATTTTGCAGTTCCTTTTGTAGTGCTCACAACCAAATATCTTGTGGTCAGGATCTCGAAATGATGGAGACCTTCCATTTAAGATTTCACCAGTACAATCTCCGCCCGTCGGTGTCTGAGGAAGTCTCTTCTGAGCAGCCATCCAGTAACTAAGAGTAGCATAGATAACAGTACAGGATTTTAGGAGTCATGGCAGGGAAGTAAATATATACCATGTGAAGTGATGAAAACAATTTAAGAATACATGAAGTGAGTATCATCTTGGGACCCAACCTGGTCATACGGCTCTGTAGATTTTTCTTCGTCACATGATCAGAATTCAAGTCTGGATAAACCTTTCTGATGTCATTCTTATAAGGCCTCAACATCTGATCACTGATGCTCATGATTCCTTGAAATTCACCTGAATTGGACAAATTTGAGGAGAGTTGGATTTATTTTATACAACAATTAGTAACAAGTCTTATGTTCGTGCACCCTTTTCGTGTGTATGTGTGTGTGTGTGACATACCTTTAGAAGACACATTGGCTTTTAAGTTTTAACATACCAGCTGGTAACATTCTTATTGAAGTTCCTTTCCAGCATTCATTAAGCCATTCACTGAACATTGTATTTCTTGTTACATGCTTCAATGTATCCATCATTTTATTCTGTTCATCCAGAGACAAAGCAGAAAGCACCCATGGCAATAGCAACCGAAGCACGTCAGCACCGGTTGCCCCTAATATGAAGCCAATAATTTTGTGTTGCTCTTCCACGGAAAAATTAATTCCAAACAGTGGCCAGAGCTCATGTTCTTCCCTTGACATATGTTGATCTACCATCATTCTTGTCGACTTGCACAATAATTGCAGCTTAGCAGATAGATCATAATATTTTCCAAGGCATTCAATATCATAGTTAGTAATGACTCCAGAGGTACTTAAATTTATGTCCTTTGTCCTATCAACACTCTTCAAGCTTACATGAATTTGCGAAAGCTCGGAAAGAACATAAAAAATATGTTTGAACATTCTTTCCTCCTGTTCATGATGTAGCGTGTATGAATGAGTCACATTATGAAGCTTCTCTCTGGATTCCAATGCAGGGTATACTATATTATCCTCATGATTACTGTGAGCTCTGTACAATCCCCATAATAGACAAAATCTTTTGATGAACTGATGCAGGAAAGTCTCATCACCATCGCTAACTCTGGCAGATTCATTGCTTAAGTACTCCAAATCTCGGCGTATGGCTTTATGCATTTTAAATAGAACGTCAATTGGTTGTTCTTCAAATCCAGTCGCGGAAAATCCATGACACGTTTCCTGGACACAGAGGGGAGTTAAGAGATGCTGCTAAAATTCTGATAGTCAAGGAGCATGATGAGTTAGCTATAGAAAGAGAACTAACATCTAGGTTGTTATTGCTTACTCCTAAATCCGGGAAGCAACAACAGTGATGCTTAACTTGTAGTTTCTGGCAATTTACACTCTTTAAAGTTCTCGGAGCAACGCTATCTTTGAGTGAAACTCCAAGGATGTCTCCAGCAGGCAATGCAAAAGAAAATGGTGAGAATGATTGAGCAAATTCTTCTTCATTAACATCAAAGGATCTTTTGGTAGGAAAACAACCACTTGCACATGAAGGTGAGCACAAACCCTGGTTAACAACCTTGCAAGCCCAACTAGAAAAGAGTTCTATGAAACCAACACCCGATGCTGGCGCTGCAAAGAAAAATAAAAAGAAAATTGTGTAAGAAAACATTAATTTGTTGAATGGTATTGTCTTTCCACAAGTAACCTTCAAAAGACTGAAATAGGACCTGCCAAATGCATATTATTGAGAAAATCCTGAGCTTCTTTGTCATTCATTGTTCCAATCAGCCATGGCAAGGCTTGCTCAATCAATCTCAGTGGCATCAGACACAAGCTTTGATACAAAAGTTCTCGTTGCCTTTTGACATTTAAGTTCTTTCGAGCAAGTGGAATAATCTAGACATGTATGTAGGGAAACTAGCAAATCTCAGGAATAAAAGGGCATTAGACGATGAAAAAGGCATTAGTATCACTTACATAAATGACAATGAGATTTATGAATCTCCAGCAAACTGTTTGAACACTTACAAACATTAATTACTAAATTAACTGTAACCTTCTCCCCTTAGTCCACCAGCATCAGTGCAGAATCATTTTGACCAAGAGGATAAATTTAATGGATGAATAAGGAAAGCTCACCTGGACTTGTTCAATGCTGAAGTGTCTGTTTATGGTTTCAATCACTTGATCAGCACAAGAGGATAAATTTGAATGAAACCCATACGACGCGATAGAGACTGCTCGAGCACTTTGAATCAAATACCAAAACTCACTGAATTTACTCTTTACTTCAGCATGCTGATGAAAAATTGAAGTTTCTCCGTACACTGATGGAAATACGACCTTGTCATTGGCAATGCTGCAGCCAAAGAAACAACATTTTGAAATAAAGGAAACAAAAAATCCGTGGAACATATGCAATCCAACAGTCCTCTTAAGCAAACATTTTTTTCCTCTTTGACTACTTAAAGGGGCTACATTGCAAAAACAAGATGAAAGGAGTACCTGTGAAAGATGCAAATTTCAGCTATGAACTGGAATCGTTCATCAAAAGTTGATTGACTAGTAAAGTCACCAGACAGACACATCCTCCTAATCTTCTCAAATGTTTCATTCAACTCTCCTTTAATAGCCTTGTGCCAAAGCATTATGCCATCTATTGGATGTGATCCATTGCTTTCACTTTCACATTTTTCTTCCTCCGTTGGAATATCCAATGCGGTATCACCAAAATCTTTCTTCTCAATCCAGTTGAAAATGGCCTTAACATGAAAATCATGCATAATTAGCTCTTTGCTTGGGAAAAGACAGAATATTGTTTCTTTGTTATTAATAGATTTGGAATATTTACCTGTTGAAGAAGCTTTTCTTCTGGAATTATTTTAAGTAAGCAGTTTCGGAGATCTTGATATTCATTAGTTGAAAGAGAGGCTGGTAGCCATGAAAGTAGCTGAGCTAGCACATATGTGGGCATGTCACACAGGAACTGCCACACCAAAGATGCCTGCTCTTCAAGAGAGTACTTCTCAATAAGCAAGGGAAACACCTAACATCATGATCAAAGTGAAACATGTTAGAATAATTTGATTTTAGAATAAGGCAAGGAAAAAGGAAAATAAGGCCCAAAAAGATAAGACATAACTAAGTCTATGATAAGCAAGTTGTCTTATAAACCCAGAAAATATGCATGTGAATGTGATCATGTCATTAGGAAAATAATCTATTCTTTTTTCTTTAAACAAATATTTTGTATTTATACTGGAGTAGTTGTCCTCTAAGAGATGGCCCCATAGATTAAAAATATATATTCCTCAGAACAGAAAGTTCTAGAACATGTTAGAGTTCGTGATCCGAATTCTATTTGCTCCAGTCCGAAAGCTTCGCGGTGCGACATATGTGGTAATTTTGTAATTAGGAGAAATTTTGAGATCTGTGGTGGAAGCGGAGGCCCGATCCCGGAGCCCACCACTGATCTCGTTGGGGGTGCTGGGGCTTCGCCCCCACGGTATGGACCTGTTTTGTTGGGCCGTTTTCGTCCGTACACATATGTATTTTAGGGTTTTGGGGATTCTATATATGTTAGGCTTGGCCGTGTAACACTCTACCTCCTGTACTTTATTTTCGACATAGTGAAATTTCCTCCTCTGCTAGTGATTTTTCTCGATTAGGATTTTCCACTTAAATCTGTGTGTTCTTATTTTTCATTCTTTTGTCGATTATCGTTCCTTAATTCTTAATAGAACATATAGTACTCAAGCTATTAACATTACTAAGAAAAGGAGAGTTTGATCAGTAAACAACCATCTTAGTTCTATGAAAGACTGATTCCAAGATAAGCAAGTTTATCCCTTGTAATAATTTATCACTTTAGAAATGTAATAGTGTAATACTGTTACACACATCCTTTCACAGACAAGTCAACTTAAATATAGGATCTCAATCCACAAAACTTAGATTTAAAAAAGGGTTCTCAGCAAAATACTTAACCAGTATGTATGCATTCAAATCATACAACAACTATTATACAAAGTTGCAAATAAAACTAAATAAAAATTTGAATTACTTTAATTTATCTTAATAGTATAAATAAAAATACATATTTATTAATAGTTATATACGCTGTATTCAATTGGATCGGTTCATTTGATTTTGAAGATTAAAATTGAAACTGATCCATCACATATCATTGGATTTCTTCTTCTTTTTTTTTTTTTTCCTTTTTCAGAATCTAATCCAATCCATTTTAAGTTTGGATGTCCAATATATATATTAAATTAGGTTGAATTGTGTAAGTAGGTTATCAGTTATCCGATCACATTGGATAATTTGCTTACCCTACCTGCAAACAAGTTCATTTTTTTCGTTGACTTTTTTTTGTTGGCTGGAAGCTCGGTGACTGGATCACTTATTGATATGATATTACTTAGATAGGGACAAATTAATTAATACATATTACGTAACTTATCAACTGCTTCCGAAAATTCTCTAGCGGTCACCAAAGTCTACTGATTACTGGATTTACTAATCTAACAATAGGATAATGTAAGCATGTCTCTCTCTCTATACATATGTATATTCATTTTTGAAACACTTATATATACATATATATATATATATATAAGTTTGCTAACAAAACACTAATATGCAAAGTAACATTAAAATTTTCTAAAGAAGTCACATGTTAATTACTTTTAGATACAGAGTTTTTAATTAGCAGAATCAACTCTGAGCCTAAGAACTTATCCGTATGTATTCATTTTGGCCTTTTGTGTTTAGTACTGTTATGTATGTAAAAGATAAGCCAAATGATCATGCTTTTGCCATTTGGATATCTAGTGATTAAAAGAGAAAAAGTTAAAATAAAAGAATCTAATGCATATCAGTCTCAGAGAAGAATAATATTGTATACATGACACTCTACCTGCTCCTCTTCTTTAGCTATGCTCTGAATAACCAATAGCTCCAAGACACCTGTCAATGTTACCAACTCTTTTTGGAAATTCACTTCATTGATTTGATTTTGAACTATTAATGTTTGAGAACATAAAAGCTCAAATATTTTATCAATGACATCTTTTTCATCCTTGTGCTGAACCAAGTACGTTTCCACTAAATTCTTCACTCGTGCATCAAGAGCTGGAAAAATCACCTACAAAATAGATTAATTTCTCAATATTCCCTATTTTTCTCACTTGATTTTCTAACCAACAAAACTAAACAAAGAAGGGGAAAAAAAAAAGAAAAAAGAAAAATTTAATGAACTTATTTGTTTTGAACGTACCTCTTCTTTAGCAATTAAATGTTTCTTATAAATTGATCCCAGAAAACGGTGACGCTCGGAAAGGGCCTGAATTTCAGCATTTGAGCTACTAGCCAGGAGGGCCATTGCCAATTGATGGAGTTCATTGAGCCCAATACGAATGGCCTTGTGAAAAATAAAGAAAAATAAAATTGGAGAGTTCGGCTTACAATCATAAGCAGCATTAGTAGTACTAAACACCAAACCTAGTGAAGATGATGCCATATCTAGATGATCTCTCTGGAACTTTCTAGGAGTTTATGGAAATTAATTTTCTCCGGCCACATATATTTGTAGCTTTGAATTGACTGTCCAATCCTGGGAGTTGTGGTCCATATATATAGGACTTAAGGGGACGTTACTATATAGTTGATGTATTTGCACATGTATGTGTGTGACAATATACATTAATATATATATATATATATATATACAGAGAGAGAGAGAGAGATTGGTAATGATATCATCCATGACGAGAGAGGGAGAGAGTGGTAATGATATCATCAGTGACTATGTTCCATGCTGATTTGGTAATGGAGAACAAATAAAACAAAATAAATGAAAGAAAATAACACAAAAAGACAACAAAAATATATTAAATTTATAAATATGCATGTAATGAAGAAATGAATAGGGGCATTTATTTGAGCTACATAGCTGGCACTCGTGTCCGGTCGAGTGCATGAGTCTTGCCATGGTCTGCTGTCATGGACGACCAGCTGGCAAGGTATGGCCAAAAACTCTTTCAACAATCCAAAGACTTCATTTATTAAAAAACAAATTAAAAAAAAAAAGAAATAAATTAGTTCTAGCCAATTTAGATTTTTATATAGTGATAAATAAACGTCCAAGTCCTTTCTGGTCTTATGCATGAACCTTGCGATTGATTCTCGTTTGTTGTCCTTTATCTTCTTATTTCTGACGAGAAATAAATCAAAACTTAAAAACGTAATTTAATTTGATTTATTTTTATACATTCATTAATTGAGAAAATAGAGGGCAGGGAAAAAAAATAAAAGGGCCCATAAAATAATCTAGGAACAAGAACCATTGAAGAATAATAGGTTTTAAAAGGTTATACCATCACAAAAGAATAAATATTACAAATATGTGGTATAATAAAGAAATACCTCTTTGGTAGGAAGAAATGTTAAAAGAATTAGAAAAATACGGAGTCAAAATGCAGTGGCGCTTTTGTAATTTTGACTAACTTTGTAAATCACTTATTATAAAAATTAAAGTATAAAAGAAAACTTAAAATATTCCTCTTTCCTTACTTGGTTTCAAACCCCGCTAACCCCCTATTTCGGTTTTTATTTTATTTTTCTATTTTTTTATTCTTTTCCTTTTCTCCTCCTTTCATTTTTTTTCCTTTTCTTTTCATCTCATTCCAACTTTTTTTCCTTTGTTTTTTTTCTTTCTTTCCTTTTTTCATCTCCTAGGAATAATGAGCTACAATTTTTTTAATTAAACTGGCTACCATCGTTCTCATTTTTATTTTATTTTTCTATTTTTTTGTTCTTTTCATTTTCTCCTTCTTTTTATTTGTTTCCTTTTTTTTTTTTTTNTTTTTTTTTTTTTCTCTCTCTCTCATTCCTAACTTTTTTTCCTTCTTTTATTCCCCCTCCCCCCCCTTTTTTTTATCTCCTATAGATAATGAGATGCAATTTTTTTTGATAAATTGCTTACTAGTTACTAATATGGAATTGGTTACTAGTTACTAGGTACTGGTAACTGGTTTCTAGCTATTAATTTAGCTTCTCAGCTCATCTATTTTGTTTTTAATTTTTTTTCTTTTCTATTTTTCTTTTCCATTGAGCCATGCTCCTTCCTTCTTTTTTTTTTTGGAAGAGTTTTGTTATTTTTTTTTTAATCTCTTAATTTAGCTACTATCTTTTTTTACTAGATACCAGTAACCGATATAGTTACTCGTTACTAATAACTGGTTGCTTTAGTTTTTATAAGATTGGTACCAATTACTAATTATCAATTATTAATTTTGTTACTAGTTACTCTAGTTACTAATTATAATTTGCTTACTAGTTTCTAGATTGGTGGATAGTTACAAAGACTAGTGAATGGTTACCACTTTGGTTGCTAATTTCTAGTTACCATTTTGGTTACTAGTTTCTAGTTACTAGTTTTTGGTTTCTAGTTTCTAGCTCTTGAGTATAATTTATAGTTAGCACATTCATTTTAGTTATTAGTTTCTGATTTACCATCAACCAATTTGGTTATTAGTTTTAAATTACCAATTACAAGAATATATTATTAGTTACCAATTACAAGATTAGTTACCAGTTATTGGTAACCAGTAACTAGTCAATTCTAAAAACTAGTAACTAGTCCTTAAATTAGTATTATTGGTAACTAGTAAAAAATAAAGATAAAGTGAAAAATAGTTGGAAAAGGAAAAAAAAAAGAAAAGAAAAGAAAATAGAAAATAAATGAAAAAAGGAACTAAAAAGGAATAAAAAAAAACATTGAAAAACTAGAAAGTAATAACTACTTCTTCAAATTAATATTATTGAAAACTAGTAAAAAAAAAAAGACAAAAGAAAAAATAGTTACAAAAGGGAAAAAAGAAAAGAAAAAAAAAGAAAAGAAAATTAAAGAAGTAAAATGAATGGAAAAAAAAAAAAACTAAAATAGAACCAAAAAAAACATTGAAAAAAAAATGAAAAAAGACTTGAAGGAGTTCGAACCCTTTACAGGAAGAAAGAGGCTAATAAACAAAACCACTAAGCCATCTAGCGGTTGAGACTTTTCTTTTCCCTTTTTATTTTATATCAATGCATTTTTCAAGCTTTACTTTTTAAAAATACTAATCGCATACCGTATGGACGACTTAATATCTTGGGAAAATGACATTTTATACGGTCTTTTTCAAAATATTGACCAAAATACGACCTACAAAAATTAGATACTTTATGTACGGTCTATAAGAAAATATTTCCATTTATACAGTATAAGGTGTGGTGACAAAGTTATAAATTCATCTATTTTTGCACACAAGAGTTATTAATTAGAAAGTGAAATGAATAAACCAAAACACAAGCTAGTGAAAGTAGTTGGGTTAGAGGAGGCCCATATTTGAGACATGGATTCGATTATATTCATCATCACCTTATCTTTTTTTTTTGTCTCATTTCCTTATTTATTCTCTTTTTCATTTTCAATTTTTTGAATTTTTTTTAAAATCTAATTTCTTTTTTTCCCCTTAAATGTTATTACTCATTTTTTTTAAACCTCTATTGTTTTTAAAGTTTTTTTTTTTCATCTTGAATCCACTGTTGAAGCTCCCTAAGGTTCACATTTTTCTATGATTTAATTATATACAGGGCGTTCTCCTATAAGAAAACCAAATTAGTTTATAGGAAACCTTTGTAGTTTCCTATAATTTACCTACATACAAGGCATTCTGCTAAAAAAAAACCAAACTAGTTTCATGTGATCTATATAATTATAAAGTATTCTGTTAAAAGGAAACCAAAATAGTTTCCAGGAAAAACCTTTGTAGTTTTCTTGTGATTTACTTATGCACATGATATTCTGCTAAAAGTAAATCAAATTGGTTTCCAGAAAACCTTTGCGGTTTCGTGTGATCTACTTACATATAAGAAATTCTGCTCAAAGAAAACCAAAGTGGTTTCTAAGAAACTTTTGTGGTTTCCTATGATTTACTTACGTATATGGCATTCTGCTAAAAGGAAACTAAACTAATTCCTAAGAAATATTTATGATTTCCTATGATTTACTTACATACAGTACATTTCACTAAAAGGAAACCAAACTAGTTTCTAGGAAACCATAAAATCTTCACAGTTTCTTATGATTTACTTACGTACATGGCATTTTGCTAAAATGAAACCAAACTAGTTTCATGGAAACCTTTGTGGTTTCCAAAAATAAAATAATAGAATATAATAAATTCAGAAAGGTGGACAAAAAAAAAAGAAAAAGAAAATATGAAACATATATTTCTTGTTTCCTAAATATTAGAGAAAAAATAAAATAGTAAAAATAACGAAGCTTTGTAATAGATTACTATGGAAACTAGAAAAACCAAATTAATATTGAGTAGTTTTGAGTAGATACTAAATTGGTTTCTCAATTACTTGAGAAACCAAATTGGTTCCTCTGGTTCTCAGTTAAGTGATAAATCAAATTGGTTTCTTATTTTCTAAAATAATTGAAAGATCAAAAAATCTATTGGCAACCTTCATGTTGCAATATGACTAGTTTACTCTGGTTTACTCAGTTATGTTACAAACATGCGACAAAATATTTGATCTCATTAGGTTTTCAGTATTTTCCTTTTATATGCTTTAGGTCACGAATTGTATGATTGTCAATCATAAAAATCTAATTATATTATTGCATAGACAGATTCAATTGTTCAGGAATGAGTAAGTGACTCTTACCAAAATTGGTTTTGAGTATATGTCTATTTTTCATTAAGAAAATTCATTTAAATGAATATTGTATGTGTAATATCTTTTATAGAAGTTTCCTTAACTTATTTGTGATAATTCTCATTATTTAAAGTTACTCTAATTCATGCTATAAGTTGTCAAAAAGATTTGAGGAACTGATTGTATTATTTCAGAAAAATAATCTGAAAGTTTCCTTTTCTGTTCCAACATGACTGGGTTGACAGATCATGTTGTAACATGTGGACAAAATCAACAATTAATTTCCAGATCAGTTTTCTAAGTTTGGTAGCGAACTTGCCTGATTTTGGAAGTATTCTAATTAACATTATATGCTCTCAAATGTTGTTTTGCAAATCATACATATGAAAGCTTGCTCTCTCACTCTATTTAAAGGTCACTCAAGAGTAGCTTTAGGTAGAGAGAGACTACTTATTATATTTCGGCTATTGAGTGTAAAAGAAAGATTTTTCTTATAGCCATTTTCTTAGACTTAGGAGTAGTCCTAGTCGTGTGATAAAGTACTTCGAGAGAGGTGCTGAACATCTTCGGAAGAAGATCGACTTCAAGTACTTGAAGAGATTTCAGAAGAACGAAATCAATCTAAGACGAGTGGTGCTCACTATATATGTTGGTGAAAGAATACATCCACATTGTAACAATCAAAAGAGGAAGTCTTTTATTGTATAAGTCAAATTGGTGTTTGTATTCATTCAAACTTTATTAATAGTGTTTATTCTCTGAGCGTGGCCCCTTGGATGTAGGTTATCGGGGGATAACTGAACCAAGTAAAAATATCTTGTATTATTTTTACAATTTCCGTACTACCATCTCACGTAATTAATTAGAAATTAATTTTATTTCGTAATACCTGATAAGCAGACCTAACAATAATAATAAAATAAAATGAAAAATATTATTAGTTCAAACTTATTTTGTTTCTTAAAAAAAAATTGGTTATGGCTATAATTGAAACCGAAAACTAAATTAATATTAAGTAGTTTTGAGTGGAAACTAAATTAGTTTCGAGTGGAAACCAAATTAGTTTCGAGTAGTAACTAGAAACTAATTTAAGTAACTAATCTTTATAACTAATTACTATGGAAACTAGAAAAACTAAATTGATACTCAGTAGTTTTGAGTAGAAACATATAACAATTAGTTTCTAAGTTACTTGAGAAACTAAATTAGTTTTTCAGGTTCTCGGTTACTTGAAAAACCAAATTGGTTTCTTATTTTTTATAATAATATCAAAATAAATTGAAAAATATTTTTTGTTCAAACTAATTTGGTTTCCTAAAAAAATTTGGTTATAGTTATTCTTAAAACCAAAAACCAAATTAGTATTGAGTAGTAAGAAATTGGTTTCTCATTTTCTATGACAATAATAAAATGAAAGAAAAAATATTTTATTCCAAAAAAAAATCAAACAAAAAAAAATTATAATGGGAGGAGTAGGGAAAAAAAATGACAAAGAGTAAGAAAAGAAGTATTTTTAAAAACCTAAAATAAAAAAAAATTAAATAAGAAAAAAAAAAGAAAAAACTAAAATGGGTTGCCTAGGTTCGAGCCCAAATTCCAAAGTACAAGTTCTAAGGCCTTGCCAATAAGCTGCAAAGCTTTTTGTAGTATATTTGTACTTTAAATCTATAATGATAGTTTCAAAAAATGAGGACAAAAATTACAAAAATACCACTGCATTTTCATGCTAAAATAATTAGAAAAATGACCACTAAGATCGTATGGAAAAATAAATAATTGTGTTTACCGTGTATTTTCTAATTTTCTCAAGAATAATATGACATTAGAAAGTGATTGTTAGATTATCATTTTTCTATTACATGAAAAATCTTACAAGTAATCGTAGGACAATTTTGTAACTAAAAATAAATAGTTATGTGACCAGAAGAATTAGTTACAAAATTGTATCGTAATTAAGTTATAACTAGAGTTTTTATAGCTAAAAGTTCAGCCACAAAAGTGCACATTCATTCCATTTTATTTTATTTATTCATTGGGATACTATCAGAAAAAACCCACTACATTTAGCATTTTATCAAAAAAAAAAAACCCACGTCTTTTTACTTATATTAAATTAAACCTTTAATTTACTTTTTCTTATCAAATAAGACCGGACTTACAACTTTAGCAAAATTGAAATTTTAATTTGTTAAAAAGGGCACTTTTACCTTCTAAACTCATAAAACATATATTTAAAATAATTATTACTGAAACAATAATTATTGTTCTCTTTTTTTAAACAAAAAATATTTTAATTGAAAATAATAATTACTAAAAATAAAAAGAGTTTCAACTATTCGAAAGAAATTTTTTTAAAACAGAATGAGAAAATTTCAAAAGAAATTTCTATTTTGTCTTATTTTCTTCAAGAGTTTAAATTACTCAAAACAACTAAAATGAAAAATAAAAGGAGAATTACAAAAACTAAAAAAAAATCTCATTTTTTCTTATTTTTCTTTTAATCATTTTTAAGTGCAAATAATAATTATTGTAAAAATACCTCCAATTATTCAAAACAATTAAAAGTAAAAAAATGACAAAAGTACAAGAAAAAAAAAAGAAATTCCAATTTTGTCTTTTTTTTTCCTCTTTGTTTTAAGTTATTTCAATTATTTGAACTATTTTGTTCTTAATAATTTTCTTTCATTGTGTTTTATAAGTTTTAAGGGCAAAAATGTCTTTTAAATAATTTAAAGATTTAATTTTGAGTAAATTTATGGGCTTTGTCCTATTTGATAGGAAAATATAAATTGATTGTTTAATTTAATATAAATAAACAGGTGTAGGTTTTTTTGATAAGACATTCAAGGTTGGAATTTTTTTTTTAAATATTATCCCTTTATTTATTTCTGATTACATGATATATTTATGTTGACAGAGGTTTGTTCAACAAGATTCTTTGAGAGAAATTCAACCTCAAATAGCAATAAAATTTGTAGTAATAAAGGACACAATACGTGGTTTAGCCTAAGAAATTGGCTACATCGTGGTTTTTCTGCTATATGAGAGATAGCTACTAAAGGAGTTTCTATAGGTGGAACTATGTAAGATTTTTTTAAATCAAATAGGAAACTAACTAAGAAGATACTTACAAAATAAAAGGAGATGGTGAGTGATTATCCTATGAAATAAGGGGATAATTCTTTATGTAAATGTAAAATCCTATCCCTATCCTTGTCTCAAGATTCTATCTTTATCTTCATGTACTTAAAAAATGTACATAGTTTGAGATATATTTAGAAGATGCACATCGCTCGAAGAGTAATGTCATATGCCCTCAAGAGAACACATTTGACCTGATACATGTTATTTGTTTGATGTTTTGCATGGTATCTTCATGAGTAAACTTCACATCAACCACTCCAAGGGTAACGTCGTATGCCTTTCAAGCGAAAGTATTTGACCTGATACAACTGTTGGTGTTTTTGCCCTAAGAGTAAAATGTAAACAATGATTTGCTAATAAATAAATATACTTGATTTTTTCTTATTTGCTTGTATATATTATTTATGATAATATATATAAATATCATGAAAATTCCGTGATTATAAATGTAACCTTAAACTTAGTATGTATAAAAGTTATACATACAAGAGGATTAAGTTTGAGGGATATAATCTAAAATTAGTCCGTAATTAATTATTAAAGTTAGGATCTTTAATATAAAAATTATTAGTACGGCCCATTACCATTTAGAATGGAACAGTCTGATCTGGGCTGTTTATGTAGTGACATCAAATAGAGGTACTATATATAATTAAGATTATATAGGACTGGACCATAAAATTTGAATATTCGATAATATCCGTTGTAGAATAGAATACTCAAATTTATCAACAAATGATCATATATGGAACGATCTTAATCCTGAGTAATTAATAGACTCCTGTTTATATTTTTATGTCTCTTGATGTATTCGGTAACGTCTCAATTTATACCGGACTAAATTCTTATATGTTGGAGACATGAGACTATAGATAACTGGGAATATTAATTAACAATATGGAATCTATTCCTTCCTAACGGAAGTTAGAAAAATGATTCCCTTGAGTAATGATTTAGTACTTGAACGATAGAGCGCTCAATTCATGATTTGATCATGAATTTGTTGTTCATTAGAAAATCATGGGAACTCAAGNACGGATGACAAGCCAAACTCTATTTATGAATCATTTATGGAGGATTGTCCTGTATGTAATGATCAAATGGACAAACATTATGATTGCTTTGAGTAATATATACTGTAACTTTTAAGAGTGCAATTCTAGTTTTTTAGTAGAATAACACTGGAACTAATAAATTCGATAACTTAGTTAAAGAGTTTAATTAATTATCAAATTTATTGGAGCTTGAAATTAAAAGTCCAAGGTCCCCGAGCCACCTCTGTTAACACTGTAGTGAACATGTCAAATAGTCACCTTCTTATATTAATAATTAATTTAGAATTATTGAATTCTAATTAATTATGTCACACTAAAGTTAATGTTACACAATTAATTATTTTATGTGTCACATTATAATAAATAATAAATATTATTATTTTTGTCTTTATAATTTTATTGCTATTTTAAATAATAGGATTATTTAAAAAGGTAACAAACAGTGTGCCCAACTACACTGTAGTAGGCGTGTAACACAGAGATTACACGCATACAAGTATAAAAATAATGAGATTATTTTATGTTAATTTTATTTAGAAATTATGATTTACCAAATATATTAATTCCATTATTTTATAATTTGATTATTTGAATATTTGGATAAGAACAAAATAGGAAATTTTTTATTAGCTTATCAAAAGAGTGTTACACGTTTTTTTTTTATGAGATAAAATGGGATCTTTTTTCTCTCTTACGCGTGTACAATCATAAGTTGATAAAAATATTTTGTTTCCAAATTGAAAAATATATGGAATTAATTATATAATTAAATAGATAGATGGAAAGATATTTCAACTTAATAGGAAATAATTTTTACATATTAAAAATAGAGTATTATGTGTGTAAATCCTTTCTTGGGAGGAAGGAATTTTAATTTCCTATTTGAGTGATATATGTTGTGATTCACATGATTTTAAATTGTTTAAAATCTAATTAGAAACTATTCTACACATTAAAAAGACATAGAAAAATTCTCTCACTCCTTTTTGTCGTACATTGATAATTTCTTTAATAGGATAAAATTATTTTTCCTATTTAAAATGATATGGCAATTAATATTAAATTGGCCAATTTTATCAAAGAAAAAGGAGTACTATGCGTGTAGACTAGGGAGGGAAAAATAAGGAAATTTTTTATTCAGCAAATACACGTTAAAAGCAAAAAAAAAAAAATTTCCAAAAAGAGCAGAGAAAAATGCAAAACAAAAAAAAAAGGGGAGAGAAGAAATTTTTTTTACGTGTAGTCTTGTCTCATTTTTCCTCTGGTTTTCATCTTCTTGCTATCTCATGTGTTGAGACATATAGCAAGAATTTTCAAAAGTGTGTGACAAAACAATAAGATTGTGACTATTAGGAGCCCACTCTCAAGTTCTTTGGTGTCGAGGCTTGGTGAGGAAGATCGTGGTATCGTCGCCGAGAAAAAGATACAACCTCATCATCAGGAAAAGAAGAAAACTAGAAGAAAGGTTCGTTCTTACTTTTCTTTGTAATAGTTTTTATTCAATGT
>JXTC01000586.1:0-24665 GCA_002914845.1 Trema orientale | reverse complement strand
TTGTAATAGTTTTTATTCAATGTATTAAAACAACAAAACCATATTGATTCCATAACTCTGATATGCGTGTAAAAATTTTGATTATTACACCCACCGCCTTCCGCTGCACCATATGATGGTTTCCTACATCAACATCTATCACCTTCTAAGACAAATATCAGTGACAACCAAGTTCTTGTCATCGACTTTGATTTTTGACTCAAACAATCACTGAAAAGATAAAAGAAGAATAAAATCCGAAACACCAAAATTAAAACTTATTCGACACAATGAAACGAAAAGAATAACTGAATGAAAAAAAAATACTCCGTCTCCCGAACTTAAAATATACATTATCCCCAATATTGTTGATTTAAACTTTGTAACATTAATCATACACTCTTATTTTGAAGTTAACAAATATATAATTAAGAACTAATAATCTACTTGAGTGTGTAGCAAGATAAATTGAAAGGATCACAAGACATAATATGGATTATGAAAAAGAGCTTGAAGACAAAGATAAAGATAACAAGACCTAGACTAGCAAAGGTTATATACTTAGTTCTTGTACTTGAATATTTGTCTACACATTATATGATCCAATTGGCTCAAATTTTTCATATAATTAGAAATTTTCAAAGCTAAACTGTCAAATATGCTTATTTCCAATTAAAATATGAAATTTATTTTATACAAGCCTTTAAATTGATTTATGCATTTCTATAGTTCCTATATTACATACTAAATCAATTTATAAAGCCATATTTTGAAAATAATTGAAAAAGACATGAAATAAAATTCAAAAATTACTCTCGGACAGAATCGGTAGACCGGTGTTCAGAATTGGTCGACCGATTCCTCTGTACTTTTTAACAGCTTTTTGAAATTCGACCGTTACAACTGTGCTTTCAACGGCAAGTATTTTCGGTCGACTGAAAGTGGATTTTCGGTCTGCCGAAAATAACAGATTGTTTGTTAAACGGTCTAAAACGACTAGTCTTCTTTCTAGTCTATATATAGAAGCTTTTTTAACACTTAAAACAACTTTTGGACATTCACACATTGCTTTAAAAATACGTTCAAGTTATTCAAATCATCTTTCGTGAATCAAACTTTCAAATCCACTTTTTCACAAATATCAGTTGAGCCAAACTAGATCATATCTTGTGTTTTCATTTATTCTCTCTAGGCTTACCTTATATCAATCTTTTTCATTAGAGAGATTCTGGTTGAGTGTTTCAACAAAACAAAACCAAATTCTATTTGTGAGGTGAGATTGACACCAGATTCATAAACAACCCGGTTTAGGTAAGATTGTCACCAGAATCTAAACAATCCGAGTTAGGCGTGATAGAGCCGGATTCAAGGCTATTATAAAGGCGTGAGTGTGCCTAAGGAGAAAGCACTCGTTGTATAAAAGGGACGGTCAAGGTCATTCTTTTGATCTGATAGTGGATAGCGCGAAGTGGGTTGCCAAGAGCCGGGGACATAGACACACCGTCGTGTTTGTCGAACCTCATAAAAATAGTGTTTGCATTTCTCTATTCCTATCTCTTTTATTTATTTATCTTGAGCTTGTGCATGCAATTTATCTATTTTTACTTGTTATTGTTTTATTTGTTAAATTTACTTGATTGTCAAGAAAAGTTTGTAAGAGTTTCTAAAACCCAATTGACCCCCCTCTTGGGTTGGCTATAACCTTGGACTTACAATTGGTGTCAGAGCTTGGTGCTCAAATTTTTAAAACTTAACCATTTTTGAGATGGCTAGCCCAAACAATCTTTCTTTTCAATACGAGGGGTTGTCTCCATCCAAACCACCTTTTTTCAATAGAAGCGATTTTAACTATTAGAGAAGTCGTATGAATACTAATCTTAGGTCCATTAATTTTGACTTATGGTATATTGTTACTAAAGATTCTTTGAAAATAACAAAATTGGTTGATGGTAGAGAAGTTGAAAAGGATATAGAAGAATATGATGAAAAAGACAAAGTTTCTTTCACCAAAAATGGTAAAGCTAGAAATATTCTTATGTGTGGTCTAGATAGAAATATCTATAACAATGTTGAAAAGGCTAGAGATGCACATGAACTTTGGAACATGTTAGAAGTCTCTTACTAAGGAACTAGCTCCATAAAAGAAACTAGAATCAATATTTTTACTAGAAACTATGAGTTGTTTAAAATGGAAAAAGATGAATCTATTTCACAAATGTTTACTAGATTCACAACTATTATTAACTCTCTTGGTGCTCTAGGAAAAACATTTCCAAATGGTGAGTTGGTGAGCAAAATTCTTAAAAGCCTTCTTCGAGCATATAGAAGCAAGGTGGTGGCCATTCAAGAAGCAAAAGATCTTAGCAAGCTTCCTCTTGAAGAACTTATGGGTTCTCTCATGACCCATGAAATTCTTATGAAAGAAACAAATAAAGATGAAGGAGAGGAAAGCAATGAAGGAAGAAGAAGAATTTGCGGATAGTGAGCTTGAAGACAATGCCCTACTTACCAAAAGGTACAAGAAGTACCTAAACTTCAAGAAAAAGAATTTCAAGAAGAACACTAAAGGCAATGACTTTCGACAGAAGAAAATGAAGGATGATCCCATAACTTGCTTTGAATGCAAGAAGTCAGGTCACATGGAGAATCAATGTCCGTTGCGAAGAAAAATAAAGAAGAAGTCAATGAAGGCCACGTGGGATGATAGTAAAGAAGAAGAATCCAAAGGAGATAAACAAGAAGAAATTATTAACATGTACTTCATGGCAATAGAAAATAAGGTATGCTCTCCTGAACTTAAAAATGAGTTTCATAATGATAGTGATACTAGTAGTGAGTTTAGTGAAAATGATAATGATTGTGATTTATTTTATGAGAATTTATTGAGTGATTTCAATAATTTACACAAAAACTACAAAAAACACATTTTCAAAAACAATGCTCTAAAAAAGGAAATTTCTAGTTTGTCAAAAATAGTTGAAGAGCTTACAAAAGAAAAGGAAGTGAATTTACATTGTAGTAATTGTGATGTTTTGTCAAAAGAAAACACTTCCTTAAATGACAAGATTTTAGACTTGATCAAAATTGTCCAGAAATTTACAAATGGAAAGAAAAATTTTGAAATGATGCTTGGTTGTAACGGCCCCCAACCAAGCCAGTCGGACTTTGCTTGAAAGCATAACCAGCTAGGCCAAGGCACGTTAAGCCTTCGTAACTTTCTTTGAAAATGGAGAATTTGAAAGTGGAAGAACTGAAAAGGGCATAAGACTTCATTTTTTTTTACAATTAAAGATTTTGAAATAAAATATAATCGTATCATGGGATGAATGGAACTGCAGCTCAGCCTACGTTCAAGAATCTACATACGCAACTAAAACCTACATTATAAGAACTATAATGAGCTAACGCTCAGTAAATAAAGACGATGCATGCATATGATAATATGCTATAAAAATATTTATTACCCATTGTACAACTTTCTTGAAAAACATTCTTTCTTTAAGCATCATTTTGGGCCCCATTTTAAGCATAACTTCTAACTTAGTGACATAGTAGACCTCTTAACAATAATCATTTGACGCTTACCCTGTCTTGGCCCTTTCGCCTCAAGGGATTTCGCCACCTCTTTTCTACACAATCACTAAGCCATGAGCCATACTACATAAAAAATATAACACAAAAACCTAGGTACAATGGTAACCTTTTCTTTAAAACACGAACTTCTTAAAATCACTTTAATTTTTCCTTTCATAAACATGCCTTATGCATATGCCATGAACACCATTCCATAAATAACATAGTAGTATGCATAGGTACATATAAATAAGCACGTATTTCACATAACATTTAGAAAATACATGTACTTACTATGTTCTTATAATGCAGTAAAAACGTTTATCTTTGCTTACCTTAGGCAGATATTCTTCTTAATCTTTGGCTCCATTCTCAAATCTCTCTCTATCTTTCTTTCCTCTTTAATTTTCTCTCTAAACTTTTCTCGAAATATGGGTGGAGCAGTGTATGTCTAAAACTAATTTTTAAGGACTCTTTATAGATTTCACCAAGCTCCTCAAGCTAGCAGCTTACTCATCACCTAAAGCTTCCCCCTTCGTGACACCTAGCGCCACATGTCCTATCCACATTGAGCCACTTAACTCGGCCTAAATGTTGACACCTAATTGCCACTAACCTCATCTATATGCTTGACACTTAGCTCGCCGAAATATTGACACCTAGTTGCCACTGATCTCATCTATATGCTTGACACCTAGCTTGCCCCATTCTACTACGTGCTTCCAACTGACACCTCATGCTTTCAAACTTACACCTCCTGCTTTGATTTAATACCTCGTGCTTACGGACACATCATGCTTAGAACACCTTATGCTTCACTTTTTGACTTATCATCTAAATATCGTTTATATAACTGTCTAGCACAAAAATCAAGAAATACTAACTTCTCCCTAGAAACTGATCACAACATCAGAAATAATCTTGTCTCTTCTGTCAGCAGCTTATCTGTTCTAGATTGTTGAAAACTTAACTGTCCGTTTTTTGTCGAAAATATTTTCTTTCATCATATTGTCTATCATCAAAAGTTTACACTGCTAAGCACATCAATCAGTAGCTTAACTCATTTCTAATGTATAAAACCTAACAGCAAAAGATTGTCTCGTAAAACGTGAAATATTTTTTTTTCTTTTACTAGGATCTTTATGAACTTATAATATTACTAAGCTCCTCATTGACCAGCTTAACTCCTCTACTTGACTTAAAACTAGACAAAGGTCTATTATACATAACATGAAAGCATGCACGTGAATCGGGGTGTGACAAATTCCCCTCCTTTCACAAATTTCGTCCTCTAAATTTGTAAACTTTAAAAGATGAACATATAGTCATATAATATGCAAAGACATAGTCAAAGAATAATACAGATAAAATGAACCTACCGGTTGATTGAGTTCCATCCCAAGACCCACTCAAAAAGAATTGTTTTTTTTTCTACAAAATCGTAAGGCACTGATACCAAAATTGTAACGCCCTCCAACTAAGCCGGTCGGACTTTGCTTGAAAGCGTAACCAGCTAGGCCAATGCGCGTTAAGCCTTCATAAATTCTTTGAAAACGGAGCATTTGAAAGTGGAAGAAGTGAAAAGGGCATAAGACTTCCATTTTTTTTACAATTAAAGATTTTGAAATAAAATATAATCGTATCATAGGATGAATGGAACTGCGGCTCAGCCTACGTTCCGGAATCTACAGATACAACTAAAACCTGCATTATAAGAACTATAATGAGCTAACGCTCAGTAAATAAAGGCGATACATGCATATGATAATATGCTATAAAAATTTTGTTACCCATTGTACAACTTTCTTGAAAAACATTCTTTCTTTAAGTATCATTTTGGGCCCCATTTTAAGCATAACTTCTAACTTAGTGACATAGTAGACCTCTTAACAATTATCATTTGATGCTTACCCTGTCTTGGCCCTTTCGCCTCAAGGGATTTCGCCACCTCTTTTCTACACAATCACTAAGCCATGAGCCATACTTCATAAACAACATAACACAAAAACTTAGATACAATGGTAACCTTTTCTTTAAAACATGAACTTCTTAAAATCACTTTAATTTTTCCTTTCATAAACATGCTTTATGCATATGCTACGAACACCATTCCATAAATAACATAGTAGTATACATAGGTATATATAAATAAGCACGTATTTCACATAACGTTTAGAAAATACATGTACTTACTATGTTCTTATAATGCAGTAAAAACGTTTATCTTTACTTACCTTAGGACGATATTCCTCCTAATCTTCGGCTCTATTCCCAAACCTCTATCTATCTTTCTTTCCTCTTTAATTTTTTCTCTAAACTTTACTCGAAATATAGGTGGAGCAGTGTATGTCTAAAACTAATTTTCAAGGCCTATTTATAGATTTCACCAAGCTCCTCAAGCTAGCAGCTTACTCATCACCTAAAGCTTNCACCTAGCGCCACATGTCCTATCCACATTGAGCCACTTAACTCGGCCTAAATGTTGACACCTAATTGCCACTAACCTCATCTATATGCTTGACACTTAGCTCGCCGAAATATTGACACCTAGTTGCCACTGATCTCATCTATATGCTTGACACCTAGCTTGCCCCATTCTACTACGTGCTTCCAACTGACACCTCATGCTTTCAAACTTACACCTCCTGCTTTGATTTAATACCTCGTGCTTACGGACACATCATGCTTAGAACACCTTATGCTTCACTTTTTGACTTATCATCTAAATATCGTTTATATAACTGTCTAGCACAAAAATCAAGAAATACTAACTTCTCCCTAGAAACTGATCACAACATCAGAAATAATCTTGTCTCTTCTGTCAGCAGCTTATCTGTTCTAGATTGTTGAAAACTTAACTGTCCGTTTTTTGTCGAAAATATTTTCTTTCATCATATTGTCTATCATCAAAAGTTTACACTGCTAAGCACATCAATCAGTAGCTTAACTCATTTCTAATGTATAAAACCTAACAGCAAAAGATTGTCTCGTAAAACGTGAAATATTTTTTTTTCTTTTACTAGGATCTTTATGAACTTATAATATTACTAAGCTCCTCATTGACCAGCTTAACTCCTCTACTTGACTTAAAACTAGACAAAGGTCTATTATACATAACATGAAAGCATGCACGTGAATCGGGGTGTGACAAATTCCCCTCCTTTCACAAATTTCGTCCTCTAAATTTGTAAACTTTAAAAGATGAACATATAGTCATATAATATGCAAAGACATAGTCAAAGAATAATACAGATAAAATGAACCTACCGGTTGATTGAGTTCCATCCCAAGACCCACTCAAAAAGAATTGTTTTTTTTTCTACAAAATCGTAAGGCACTGATACCAAAATTGTAACGCCCTCCAACTAAGCCGGTCGGACTTTGCTTGAAAGCGTAACCAGCTAGGCCAATGCGCGTTAAGCCTTCATAAATTCTTTGAAAACGGAGCATTTGAAAGTGGAAGAAGTGAAAAGGGCATAAGACTTCCATTTTTTTTACAATTAAAGATTTTGAAATAAAATATAATCGTATCATAGGATGAATGGAACTGCGGCTCAGCCTACGTTCCGGAATCTACAGATACAACTAAAACCTGCATTATAAGAACTATAATGAGCTAACGCTCAGTAAATAAAGGCGATACATGCATATGATAATATGCTATAAAAATTTTGTTACCCATTGTACAACTTTCTTGAAAAACATTCTTTCTTTAAGTATCATTTTGGGCCCCATTTTAAGCATAACTTCTAACTTAGTGACATAGTAGACCTCTTAACAATTATCATTTGATGCTTACCCTGTCTTGGCCCTTTCGCCTCAAGGGATTTCGCCACCTCTTTTCTACACAATCACTAAGCCATGAGCCATACTTCATAAACAACATAACACAAAAACTTAGATACAATGGTAACCTTTTCTTTAAAACATGAACTTCTTAAAATCACTTTAATTTTTCCTTTCATAAACATGCTTTATGCATATGCTACGAACACCATTCCATAAATAACATAGTAGTATACATAGGTATATATAAATAAGCACGTATTTCACATAACGTTTAGAAAATACATGTACTTACTATGTTCTTATAATGCAGTAAAAACGTTTATCTTTACTTACCTTAGGACGATATTCCTCCTAATCTTCGGCTCTATTCCCAAACCTCTATCTATCTTTCTTTCCTCTTTAATTTTTTCTCTAAACTTTACTCGAAATATAGGTGGAGCAGTGTATGTCTAAAACTAATTTTCAAGGCCTATTTATAGATTTCACCAAGCTCCTCAAGCTAGCAGCTTACTCATCACCTAAAGCTTCCACCTTCGTGACACCTAGCGCCACATGTCCTATCCACATTGAGCCACTTAACCCGGCCTAAATGTTGACACCTAGTTGCCACTAACCTCATCTATATGCTTGACACCTAGCTCGCAGAAATGTTGACACCTAGTTGCCCCTGATCTCATCTATATGCTTGACACCTAGCTTGTCCCATTCCACTACGTGCTTCCAACTGACACCTCATGCTTTCCAACTTATACCTCCTGCTTTGATTTGACACCTCGTGCTTACAGATACATCATGCTTAGAACACCTTATGTTTCACTTTTTGACTTATCATCTAAATATCGTTTATATAACTGTCTAGCACGAAAATCGAGAAATACTAACTTCTCCCTAGAAACTGATCACAACATCAGAAATAATCTTGTCTCTTCTGTCAGCAGCTTCTCTATTTTAGATTGTTGAAAACTTAACTGTCCATTTTTTGTCGAAAATATTTTCTTTTATCGTATTGTCTATCATCAAAAATTTACACTGCTAAGCACATCAATCAGTAGCTTAACTCACTTTTATTGTATAAAACCTATAAGCAATAGACTGTCTCGTAAAAAGTGAAATCTCTTTTTTTCTTTTACTAGGATCTTTATGAACTTTTAATATTATTACGCTCCTCATTGACCAGCTTAACTCCTCTACTTAACTTAGAACTAGACAAAACTCTATTATACATAACATGAAAGCATGCACGTGAATCGGGGTGTGACATTGATGGACAAAAATGTGTTTTTGACAATGGAGGTATTGGCTACAAATCTTTTATAATATAAAAATACCTCAAAAACTATTTTGTGAAAGCTAGTACTAGTGACACCAAACACAATTGCACTTATTGCAATCAAGATGGACATGCTAGTTTTTCATGCTTTGTAAAGAAAAATGCATATTTTGATGGAAAACTAGCTTGGGTACCAAAAGAATCTAGAACTAATGCTCAAAGACCCAAATTAGTATGGGTCCCAAAAATCAAAGTTTGATTCTTACTTGTAGGTATAAAAGAAGAAGAACTTTTGGTTCTTGGATAGTGGTTGCTCCAAACATATGACCGATGACTACTCCTTGCTCTCATCTTTCAGAAAAAGAAATGGAGGACATGTCACTTTTGGAGACAATGCTAAAGGCAAGATTTTTGGTATAGGTAACATTGGTTCTACTTCCTCTCTTATTATAGAAAATATTTTATTTATCGATAGTCTTAAACACAATTTGCTTAGTATAAGTCAACTTTGTGATAAGGATTATCGAGTCATTTTTTAGTCTTCCAAATGCTTGATGGAGGATACTTGTTCAAAAGAAATTATTTTTGAAAGAGAAAGAAAGGACAATGTTTATACTATTGATATTGAAAAATATTTTAGTTAAGAAAAATATTTTTCAGTTTTAAAAGATGATTCTTGGCTTTGGCATAGAAGACTTGGACATGCTAGCATGAATACTATTTCTAAACTTTCTAAGAAAAACTTTGTTAGTGGTCTGCCTAGTTTGCTTTTTGAAAAAGTCAAGGTTTGTGATGCATGTCAATTTGGAAAACAAGTGAAAAGTTCTTTTAAATCCAAAAACACCATTACTACTTCTAGACATTTGAAACTACTTCATATGGATTTATTTGGACTATCAAGAGTAGCTAGTCTTAGTGGAAAATACTTTGGAAAATACTATGCTTTTGTGATAGTTGATGATTTTTTAAGATTAACTTGGGTTCTATTTATTGCTCATAAAAATGATGTTTTAAATGTGCTTACTATTTTTTCTAAGAAAATGCAAAATGAAAAAGGCTACACCATCACATCTATTAGAAGTGATCATGGTGATGAGTTTGAAATGATGAAATGGAAGCATTTTACTACAAAAATGATTTTGATCATAATTTTTTACCTCCTAGAGTTTGAATGAGCCAAATGCAAATGAGAAAGCAAATGAAGAGAAAGATATCCAACTACAACAACAAGACCTTAAGGAAGAAAAGGAAAGCGACAATGATAACACTCTCTCTCTTCCTCAAGATTTAAAATTCAATTATGCCCATCCTAAAGATCAAATTCTAGGTGACCCCTTACAAAGAGTCAAGACTAGAGCATCACCTAGAAATATTTGCAATAACATGGCTTTTATCTCTCAAATTGAACCAAAAAGTTTTAAAGATGCCGAAAATAATGAATCATGATTTTAGCTATGCAAGAAGAGTTAAATAAATTTGAAAGAAATGATGTTTAGGAATTAGTTTCAAGACCGAAGGAACAATCGGTTATTGGGACTAAATGGGTCTTTAGAAATAAAGTAGATGAGCATGGAGTGATTGTGAGAAATAAAGCTAAATTAGTGGCTCAAGGTTTCAATCAAGAAGAAGGTATCGATTATGATAAAACCTTCGCACCCATAGAAAGATTAGAGTCCGTAAGGATGCTCTTAGCATTTGTATTTCATAAAGATTTCATTTTATATCAAATGGATGTTAAGAGTGCATTTTTAAATGGATACATTTTAGAGGAGGTGTATGTGGCCCAATCCCCTGGTTTTCAAAATCATAAGTATCCGGATCATATTTTCAAATTAAAAGAATGCACTTTATGGTTTAAAGCAAGCTCCTAGAGCTTGGTATGATAGACTAAATAAATTTTTGATCTTCAATGGTTTTACTATGGGAAAAGTGGATACTACTCTTTTTATAAAAAGAAAAAGGAGAGAAATGATTTTAGTTCAAATCTATGTTGATGATATTATATTTGGCACTACTAATGTTTCTGTTCGTGAAGAAATCTCTAAGTGTATGCATAATGAGTTTGAAATGAGCATGATGGGAGAACTCAATTTCTTCCTTGGACTTCAAATCAAACAAAGCAAAGAAGGCATTTTCATCAATCAATCCAAATATATCAAAGATATGCTAAAGAAGTTCGATATGGAGAACTCCAAGTCAATGAGAACACCTATGAGCTCTTCAATCAAGCTTGACAAAGACGAAAATGGTAAAGCAGTAGATATCACTAAGTATCGAGGTATGATCGGCTCACTTCTTTACTTAACTGCTAGTAGACCGGATATAATGTTTAGTGTCTATCTATGTGCTAGATTTTAATCTAATCCTAAGGAATCATATTTGGTGCAGTAAAACGTATTTTGAAGTATCTGCATGGCACTATAAACCTAGGATTATGGCATCCAAAAGGCACATACTTTAACATTACTAGTTTTTCGAATGCAGACTTTGCCGGTTGTCAAACCAACTACAAGAGCACTAGTGGCACTTGTCATTTTCTTGGATATTCACTTGTGTCACGGATTAGAAAGAAACAAAATTATGTTGCTCTTACTACTACTAAAGCTTAATATATATCTACTGGTAGTTGTTGTGCTCAAATTCTTTGGATGAAACAAACTCTTATGGATTTTGAAATGAATTATGATCACATACCTATTAAATGTGATAATACTAGTGCTATTAATTTGTCCAAAAATATAATTTTCTTGTGTGTTGTCTTGTTTGTTTGTTTGTTGTTTTAGCTTTAGGATGAGCTTTAGTTTAAGTTTGGGGGTATTTGATAGGTGTACTTTACACCTATCATTACTATCCTTTTGAGCTTAAGAATTGCTCGTCTTTGAGCTCTTTTTACTTGTTTTGTTATTTTTGTTGCATATTTCAGGTGAGATGTAATTCTATGAAGAATGTTGTTTTTCGGAGTTAAAATGGAGGTAAATCAAGGCGTTTAGATGTAAAACTTGCATCGTGATGAGAAAAGATGAAGATTTGAAGTCAGCACGGTGACACCGCAGAAGAATCACGAAGCTGCAGCCCCAAAAATGTGGCGCCGCAGCCCAAAAATCATGGGGCCGCAGCGCCAATGCAGTAAGGCCGCAGCCCCATTTCCGTGAGGCTGCAGCCCCATTTTCTTGGCGCCGTAGCCCCAATTCCATGGGGTTACTGTGCCAAGTCTGTGGCACCGCAGCCTCAAGCTCGTGGCACCGCAGCACCAAAAAGGTTGCAGAAAATCCAGACTTTGCTCGTGACAGCTGCTCTATTTAAACTCTCTTTCTCTCATCTGAAGAGGAGGCCCCAAAGGGGGGCGAAAACCCTAGTAGCTAAGGGTTCTTAGAGCTATTCTAAGGGAGAAACAATATCAAGGAAGAGGATTCAAGAGGGGGAAATCAGATTGGAAAGAGTTTTTCTTACCTTTTGCTCTTGTTTTCCTTTTCTGTTTTCAGCACTTGAATATGTATCAATTTTGTTATATGTGTTGTGATTCTCTTTGTATGAACATGAGCTAAATTTCATTTCTAGGTAGGCAATTGAACCTCTAATGTAATCCAAATATATTTATTTTCATCATTTGTCCTTGTTATCCATGGATGAGTTAATTGTTCTAGCTTATGTTTAATGCTTCTATTTACATGGCCACTAAATAGATTGTTGTTGTGAAATCTATATGAACTTTGGAAGGGGAATATAGATTTAGACATGGATAGAACATCACAAGATTGCCTATTGTAAGGTGAGTTTGCATAGGATAGGAATGTACCTATGTGACTTATGCATCCTTGTGTGGGAACTATCAAGCTTAATGAGTCTAATCAATTTATGTTAGGAGTAACATATTATCTTGTTTAGACATTTTCACTTATATATTGGAAAAGAATTTGTGAACACCATTGAGTTCTCGGTTGTTAATTCTAAATGTATCCCGAATACTCTTCGATGCCCAGGTTGTGGCGCCCCGACGCCACTGGCCCAAAAAAAAAAAAAACTTTCGATTTTTTTTCAGGTGTTGGCACGGCAGCACCACCTACCTGGAAAAAAAAAAAAAAAACCTTGCCAGTATTTGGCGCTGCTGCTGCCACCACCGTCAGTTGAATGTGACCAACTAGAGACCACCATACCTTAGAGGCCGACTGAGCGGCCTTCGCTCATGTAAGTGCCTAGTCCTCCTTGCTATTTCATGTTTTATGCATTAAGGACAATGCATACTTTAAGTTTGGGGGAGTGTCTTGCACTTACATACTTTGTCTTCATGAGCATTTTATTTGGTTGAATTTCTAAATTATCTTCCCTTTGTTTTATTTTAGTTTATTTAGTGTCTTTCTTTTTTTTAGTCTGTGGTTATATTTTGTTTAATTATTTGTTTGTGTGTTGTTTGGAGCTTTTGATACAGGTTAGCAGTCGATGATATTTTTGTGAGTTTATGTGAAATCACTCTTTGGAAACATTTAGTATCATGACTATTTGTGTGCTTAAATCTTTTGTGGTTTTGCTTCGTGACCAACTCTTGAACACATTTTGTACATAGTTGAGAGCATTTGACCTTTAATCGCTTAGAGTAGTTTTATACTTGTAGCTTAGAAAAAGTCCGAGTCTCATGTCATCTTAGAACCTTTTTTATTGTCAATCGAGGCGAAATCCTAGGTAGCATGAAAATTGAAGAAATGATGTAGGCTATTTTGGACCGGTTGAGCCTTTCAAGCCTACCCATAAATGTAATATCTATAGTCACCTCCCTTTGAGCCAAATTTCTCAACCTTTTCATTTTTTTTGAGCCATATAAACTCTTGACCGATAAATAATTTCTCAAATTACCTCACCTCACACCATTGATGCATGCAAGTAAATTGTGAGTTTGTGGTGAAGTATGAGTAGGGTATGAAGAACGAAAGTGGGAAATCTTTTTGAAGAAAGAAGTTTGGCTACCAAAAATTTGGTAGTTGAAAAAATAATTGAAAATGGGTCAAAAATTAAGTTTGGGAGAAATTATTGTGGTATGCTTGAGAGAATTGCAATCATTGAGCAGAAAGGGCATCTTGGTGTGAATAAGCCTAAATGAAACCATTCCATCCACCTGTACCCAAGCCTCACAAATGCTAACTACTAACCGAAATTAGTTTCTAATTTTTTGAAACAACAATAACTGATGGTTTGTGCAAGAATCAAAATGTAAAAATAATGTAAAAGGCAAGAATATAAATTGAAAACTGAGCAACCGAAATGATTCTCAACGTAATAGTAAGAAACCTAGGGATGCAATCTACCCTCTAACTCCTCCAACTACTAGTTTTCCTCATAGTTCAATTATCCATTTAGAATTAACAACCGGGAACTCAATGGTATTCAAAATTTCTTTTCCAAGATATAAGTGAAAATTTCTAAACAAGATAGTATGTCACTCCTAACATAAATTGACTAGACTCATTAAGCTTGGTAGTTCCCACACAAGGATGCACAAGTCACTTAGATATATTTCTATCCTATGCAAACTCATCCTACAATAGGCAATCTTGTAATGTTCTATCTATGTCTAAATCTATATTCCCCTTCCCAAGTTCATATAGATTTCACAACAACAATCTATTTAGTGGCCAAGTAAATAGACCCATTAAACACAAGGTAGAACAATGAACTCATCCATGGATAACAAGAACAAATGTTGAAAACAAATATAGTTAGATTACATTAGAGGTTCAATTGCCTCCCTAGAAATGAAATTTAGCTCAGGTTCATACAAAGAGAATCACAACACATATAACAAAATTGATACATATTCAAGTGCTGAAAACAGAAAAGGAAAACAATAGTAAAAGGTAAGAAAAACTCTTTTTGAAGCTTTCCAATCTAATTTCCCCCTCTTGAATTCTCTTCCTTTATATTGTTTCTCCTTTAGAATAGCTCTAAGAACCCTTGGCTGCTAGGGTTTTTGCCATCCTTTGCGGCCTTTTGGGCCTCCTCTTCAGATGAGAGAAAGAGAGTTTAAATAGAGTAGCTATCACAAGCAAAGTCCAGATTTTCTGCAATCTTTTTGGCACGGCGGCGCCACGAGCCTGAGGCTGTGGTGCCAAGGATTGGCGCCGCGGTGCCACAATTTTGGCACTGCAGCCCCATGGAATCGGGGACGTGGCGCCAAGAAAATGGGGTTGCAGCTCCACGGAAATGGGGCTGTGGCCTCACTACATTGGCGCTTCAGCCCCATGATTTTGGGGCTGCGGCACCACATTTTTGGGGCTGCAGCTTCGTGATTCTTCGGCAGTGGCACTGTGCTGACTTTAAATCTTCGCCTCTTCTCATTGCGATGCAATCTATCTTAGTCTTCAAACTTATCAGATAGGGATCTGTATTCTGGCTTTGCTTAATTCTCTCCAAAATTATAGGTTACAATGTAAGAGCTGCTAATTTCTCTATTAAACCTTTAGGCACAATCTCTGATTCCAATCGATGCAAATCCATCAAAAGATATTTCTAATCAACATACTTAAGTGACATAGCAGCTAATGAATTTCTACTCAGAGCATCTGCAACCACATTAGCTTTTCCTGGATGATAGTTTATCTCACAGTCATAATCTTTCACTAGTTCAAGCCATTTTCTCTGTCTCATATTTATTTCCTTCTGGGTAAAGAAGTACTTGAGACTTTTATAGTCTGTGTAGATTTGACATCTTTCACCATAAAGATAGTGTCTCCAAATCTTCAGTGCAAAAATTACTGCTGCTAGCTCCAAATCATGAGTTGGATATTTCTTTTCATATTCTTTTAGTTGCCTAGAAGCATAGGCAATCACCATACCATTTTGCATCAAAATACAACCTAAACCACTCTTTGAAGCATCACTGTAAAATCCTCCAGATCTAGTGGGTATAGAAAGTATTGGAGCTGTGACAAAACGATGCTTTAACTCTTGAAAACTCTTTTCTACAGTCATCATTCCAATGAAATTTCACATTATTTCTGGTCATTGAGTCAATGGAGAAGCTAACTTAGAAAATTCTTCTACGAACCTTCTATAATAACCAGCCAATCCTAAGAAACTACGAATCTCTGCAACATTTGTAGGCCTTGACCAATTACTTACAGCTTCAACCTTTGCTGGGTCCACAGAAATACCATTACCAGACACTACATGACCAAGGAAGATAACTTTCTCCAACCAGAACTCATACTTCTTAAACTTTGCATACAACTGCTTTTCTTTCAAGATCCTCAAAACTGTTCTCAAATGCTCCATATGCTCCTCTCTTGAGCATGAGTAGATCAAAATATCATCAATAAATACTATAACAAAACTATCCAAGAAATCCTTGAATACACTGTTCATCATGTCCATAAAGGCAGCTGGGGCATTAGTTAAGCCAAAGGGCATCACTAAGAACTCATAGTGCCCGTATCTCGTTTGAAAAGCTGTCTTATGAATGTCTTCTTCTATGATCTTCAACTGATGGTATCCAGATCTTAAATCAATCTTCGAAAATACTGAAGTACCTTATAACTGATCAAACAAATCATCAATTCTAGAGAGAGGATACTTATTCTTGATTGTGACCTTATTTAACTCTCTATAATCAATACAAAGCCTCATAGTTCCATCTTTCTTTTTTACAAACAAAACTGGAGCACCCCATGGTGAAAAGCTTGGGCGTATGAAACCCTTGTCAAAAAGTTCCTGTAATTGCACATTTAATTCCTTTAGCTCTGCTGGAGCCATTTTGTATGGTGCTTTAGAAATAGGAGCTGTACCAGGTAGCAAGTCAATAACAAACTCTATCTCTCTATCAGGTGGTAATCCTGGTAGATCTTCTGGGAATACCTCTAGAAATTCATTAACCACTGGTACTTTCTCTGGCTTCATCTTAAGTTCCTCTCTAGTATCCATTACAGTTGCCAAATAACCAGTACATCCTTTCTCAAGTAACTTCCTTGCTTTTATCATTGAAATAATTGGCACCATTTTCTTCTTAGAAGACCCAAGGAAAGTAAACTCCTCTTCACTAGGTGGCTGAAATACTACTCTCTTACCATTACAATCAATGCTAGCATGGTACTTAGATAGCCAATCCATACCCAAACTCTGTATTGGACACGCTCTCAAATCCTGCATATCCAGCACTATTAAGTCTACCCACAACTCTCTACCATCTATCTGTATTGGACACGCTCTCAAAACTTGACCAGAATATAGCACATCCCCAGATGGAATAGTTACACCGTATCTTAAATTCAAAGTTTCAGGTAGTCTGCCCAATTTTCTCACATATGCTGGTGATGCAAATAAATGTGTAGCTCCTGAATCTATTAATGTATTTATGAGAATATCAAAGATAGAGATCTCACCTGTAATGCCCTACTTATCCACATAATACTAGTAGAAATTATTAACTCTCTCTTTTGAAGAGGCGTTACTTGTAGAAAATAATCCTATATTCGTTTTTCCAAAAATACAGGTTAATTTGAACTTTTTGTTTTCTTTAAAACTCTATGGATAGATAGCATTATTTACAAACATAACGTGGATCAGTACATACGTATGTTACAAAATAAGAGGTTGTAAATAAGTATCGAGAAATCAAACTAAAAATAACTCTGCTGAGAGACTACAAAGCATCCCAAAATACACAAACTAGGCCCCCACATGTGGTCAAAATATCCATATGTACAATACCAAGGTTAGGCCTCTACTCCAGCACACAATCTCATCTAATCACCTCAATCATTACCTGCAACACAAGACTTTAATGAGCTACAGCTCAGTAAGTAAAGTAATGGATGAAATGGTGCTTAAAGACATATATTAAATGCATGATCATGCTTGCTTAAGCCTACTGGTATAATAATTTCCCTTCGGTCCCCCTGTCTTNTTACCTGGTCTTAACTTTTCTGTGGTAAACATAGCCTTGCACAATATTACTACGGCATTTTGGAAACCTGTCACCTATCTTAGACTTCTCTGTAAAACATGCATGGCCTCATGATGTATATGATAATGCCATATTAGAAATGCCAAGTATGTATACTGAAACTAAAATGCCAATGATCATGCTTATAACCATAATGCAAAGCATAGAAGAAATGAACATAGTAGACACCCACATAGCACGTAATTCTTGTGTTGCAGTTGAATACTTTACTTACCTCGTATCCTGAATAGAAATCAATAGTGGAAAGAGTCAATATCCTCAAGAGATTGGTGTGCCAATCACCTGTCATGGAATTCTTTTATTCCAGGTGCACATTTTTCTAAAATGAACGCACTAAGATACTTAGACAGGACCGAAATAACAACTTTCACCAAATTATTAAACTTGATCCTATAATGACTCAGAATCATACAATCACTTAACATTCTTGGCAGTCAATAAGTAGTATTGAAAACTACTTAAAAGTACAAAAATATAAATGCTAGTTCATTAGCACAAAACTAATCTAGAATGGCACATAATTCGTAAAAACTAGCTCATTTGCCCCTAAATGGTGCCACTTTATTTTTAAAACATTTGGACAGCATCTCCCCTATTTTTAAGACATCCCCACATGATTAAAATCATGGTTTTAAACCTGCAATAACAATTAATAATCCAATTCCCACATATCCACATCAAATAGGATCTTTCGGTACAACCTAAGTACACTTGAATTCCTTTCCATTTGGACAAAGTTTATACCATTTTTACCCTTGTGTGCCATCATAACCAGCCACTAAATCAGTGTAATAAGCACTAAGATTGATAAAATACACATTCCAATTTTAAGAAATCAGATTAGAAATATAGAAAACTTAATCCATTACACATGAAAATTCTTAAATCCATAAATAGCAAACTTTGGGGCTTTAGGTCTAAATTTAATCCTCCACTTAAATTTCACATTTTCAGCAATAGATAAGGGTTCCTAGGACCATTATTCATCAATTAATAGCTTAGGTTTAAGGGCTAAAACAAAAGAAATTCACCACAATTTCAAAATCCAACATAAACCTCACCTTGGCTGGTTTGAATCTTTGTTAGTGTTCTTGCCTTTTATCTCCACCAAACTGATTTCCAAGGCTTAGAAATAGATTTTTGGACTTAAGAAGACCTGAAGAAACCCTTATTTAAGTGGGAACAAGTAGAGAATTGAAATCAAAGGACAGGACCTAGAAAGGAGAACTTAGTAGAGTTACCTTGACTAGTTTTCGTCTAGCTTGCTTTCTAGAGCTCCAAATCGTTTTCTACCACTTGGAAACTCTTGGATATGGATAAGGGGAGCTGAAAGAAGTCTAAAAATGGATGGGAGCTATTCAGGTCGTGGCTGGAGTGAAAGGAGAAGAGAATGACCTGATTTGGTCAAAAAGTGATACTTAATGACTAAGAAAAGGCATAACTAAATTTCTAAGGGGTATTTTGGGTATTTTGCTCATTGCTTTCCATGTGTCCAGCTCTAAAACATCCTTAGCATAGTCACCACATTGCTGGTCACTCCTATACACCCAAGTGCAGCCAAAGTTGGTGAATCCTAGCTTAGAAAGTGAAATCTAGTTATACTTTGACTTATGATCCTATATGGCCAATCTTATTGTAATTTGGTGGAACCTAGCCCCGTAACCAATCATTAAACATAAAAATAAGTCAATTAGACTCCAATTAGGAATGCAAACACAGTATCAATGACCAATTAATAGAATACACAAAATTGACACTACGCGATTAAGCTGAATCTAAGCTGGCTTAGTGTAACTAAACACCAATTTAGTACCGTGACTGCCACCTCGTGCTTACCTGGGGCCAACCAATAAAATGCTATAAATGAGTCCTAAACATTAAATTAAGCCTATTTGACATGTTAAACACACAATGAATTCGGTCCCGAAGTGCGTGAAAATTACATTTTACCGAAAAACTACTATTTCACCTAGTTATCAACCAACATGATCTTAATGTATGTGCATATAGTATTGCTATTCATGAATATATTCTTCGTTCTTTTCATACACCAAGCTCTCTCTCTGAGGGTATTGAGCCTTTACACTGCATTAGGACACTTTGACAATCATTAGTATGATAACATGTATGTAAATGCACATAATATAAGGAATGAGCATGTTTTTATGAAACTAGTATTAATGACTTCTAGATGTCTAGTATACAATTAGAACATGTTTATTATTGGCTTTCTTAATTATGTGAGGAGCTGGATGTTACATCACCTGCTACGATCGATGGATCAGCCTCAGCATCTGTTACAGTCATGGCAAACACACGAGCTGGGACTTTTTTTTGTTCACCAGAGGTCGAGGGACAATCTCTAGAAAAGTGTCCTATCTTGCCACATGTATAACATGCTCTACTACCAAAAAGACATTCACCTTTATGAGGCTTTCCACGTTTGGGACATGTAACTTTCTGATTCGGAGCAGATTGCATTTGTTGACCTATTGCTGGGCGCTTTGAAGGATCTTGTCTTTGTCCTTGACCCTGTGGGAATTTCCTTTTGCCTCCATTAAACTCTGGCTGGGTACCTCTTCCCAAATTTGCGTTTCTCCTCACCATATTTATCTTTTTTCTAATTTCTAGTGCTTTCACCACCTTCAGTTCGGCTTCTTCAGCTTCAAGGGCCTTCTCTGCAACTTCTGTGTAAGGGACACCTTTTCCTTTAGACATCTTAATATCCCTATATATTTCTACTTTTAGCCCCTGTAAAAACTGATTTACTTTCAACTCGTTGGTACCAACCATATGAGGAGCAAAACGGGATAGCTCATCAAACTTCTTTATATAGTCAAACACAGACAAGCCACCTTGCCTCAAATTAGTAAACTCAGCTGCCTTCGCCAGTCGATGAGCTTCACTAAAGTACTTTCTATAGAAAAGTTCCTTGAATCTCTCCCAAGTCAATCTGTCAACATCAGCGATTGACTTCATGGAATCCCACCAATGCCTTGTATCCATTTGGAACATATAAGTAGCACAAGAATCTTTTTCCTCCTCAGGGATTCTTATATAATCAAAGATACCCTCCAAACTCCGAATCCACTCCTCAGCTAGTAATGGATCCGTTTCACCTTTAAAAGCTGGAAGTTTATTCTTCCTGAACCTTTCAGAAGCTGGTTCATGATTTTCTTGTCTAGCTACTACTTGTAACGGTAATTGTTCCTCTCTCCTTTGATCTCGTTCTATAAGCCTCTCTATTTGTTGAGCTTGTCTCTCCACTAATTCAACCAAGCGATGTATAGTAGTATCTTTGTCATTCTCTTGATCAGCCCTCTGTTGGCTAGTCTGACCTTTACTCCTTGCATGATTTCCTGTACAGTGGCCCTTTACTTACAAACAAACATAATAGCCAATAATAATGTATGAATCAAACTTATAAAACATAAATGAAGTGCACATATGAAAATAATTAGACTTATTAGTTAGCCGAGCTTTCTGTCACATGATCGTACATATGTAGGCAGTGTTCAGAAACGACTAAACTTCCGCTCTGATACCACAACTATAACGCCCCCTAGCTTAACCATATCACTATATAGGTCGAACTAGGAAGTATTACTCTTTCTTTCATATATCATTATTTTTATTAAAAGGTGGGCCAAAATTTGAACTTTTTAAACTGTAAAACAAAGAAACTGCGAGGCATTACTTACTAAAAATCTCTTTACAAAATGTACAACCAAAAAGTTCTTATGAGTTTATCTTGCCATCTGCAGTAATATTTACAACACATCAAAACATTAAAAGACAAAGACATCGCCCACAAGTCAAGCTCGTCTACATTTGTATGATCATGACGACAAGAAAGCGTGCTAGCCAACCAGCAACTCAATACATCAAAAACCTCCTCACCTGCATCACAGGAACTACATGAGCTAATGCTCAGTAAGTAAACACCATGCATGCTCATGAACGTGCTTCATGCATAAACATCATTGAAATTCCCATTGTACTTTTTCTTTCATAACTTTTCATTTTGATACACTTTTCTTAAAAAACATTTCTTTATAGGGCCCTTGAGTACACTACAAAGTCACGGCAGTCGGTAGGCCGTGCCCACTTGTGCGGGAAGGAAACATATGGCCAATGTGAACCATACCTACCCAACGCAGATCAACTAGGTAATGCACCTAATAAATCTCATAGTACAATGCTCAGTCCTGGCAGTCGGTAAGCCGTGCCCGCCTATGCGGGAAGGATGCCTATGCAAACCATACTTACCCAACGCAGACAGACTAAACACTGTACTTAAAACATATCTCGTAAAATCAGTACAATGGTACTACTTTAAATCCAATATGTGGAAAACTTCATTTCTTTGAAAATCATGCTTAAATGATCATGCCATGCTTGTGTCTTTCGTAAATTTTATAACAATAATATAAATAACATATAATTAAAATAATACACATAAGCATGTAGGAAAACATATTGTATTTACTAGTGTCCTTGTGATGCAGTTAAAGTAAATCTTTACCTACCTTTTGTCCGGTAGAAAAGATAGTGAAAAGGGTCAGTATCCTCTGTGGCAAGATGTGTGGAAGACCTGATATCAATTTTATTACTAAGATGGTCATTACAATGTAAAATGCTTAAGAAAACAACCATAAGACTAAAATCACAACTTTCACAAAATAAGGAAGTCTAATCTCAAAATGAACTAAAATGTCACCTACTTACATAAAAACTAGTCCATTTGCTTCTAAATGGTATTATTTGGATTTAGAAATACCCCACATGATTAAAAACATGGTTTAAGACCTGTAATAACACTCAACAAGCCAATTCCCACATATATACCTCAAATAGGATCATTTAGAACATCCTAGGTGCACTTGAATTCTTTTCGGTTTAGACAAAGCGTAGAATCACTTTTACACTTCTATATCATCACAACCAGCCACAAAATGAGTGTAATAAATATTAGGATCCATAAAATAAACACTCCAAGCTTGGAAAATCAGATTACAAATACCAAAAATGAAATCTACTACACATGAAAACACTTTTTTGCTAAATGTTACCATGAAGGAAGTCCCCCTGGTAGTTTTATTAAATAAAATTAAAATGTTCAAAAGTACAGAAAGTAACCAAGAATGAAAACATCACAAGAAATGTAAAGAAACATCAAACCAAAGCCCTGGAAGGAGCCAAATAGTGATGCCGAGACATGACTATTGACTGATCTTCCTACAAAGCCTCATTAAAAACCTCTCCACGCAAAACCCAGTAGGGAAAACCGTAGAAAGAAAAAAAGAGCACATCGTATTACGAAAGATGGGCAACTAAGAAAAGCGAAAAGCACTGCGTCCCATGTAGTCGTTGGAAAACGCATCCTGAATAAATGAAGGAGTAGAATACCACCACGTGGAAGCCTGAAAACTTGTAGCACGGGAAGCCAGAATGTCCGCAACTGTATTACCTTCTCTAAAGATATGAGAAACATGAAAATTCATCGTTGAAATCCTGTCAATACAACGCAACCAAGATGGTTTCCATCGCCAAGGAACAGAAGAAGACCTTGTTCGTAAAAGAGTGACCAGATATGATGAATCACATTCTAGCCATAAATTCGTCCAACCAAAATCATGAGCATAAGAAATAGCATGAATTGCACCTGCAAGCTCTGCCTCGAACGCAAAGGCCTTACCAAGAGGAATGGCAAAAGCTCCTTTAAAGAAACCTCTGGATGTCCTAAAAATACCTCCACACCCTGCCAGGCCTGGACTACCAAAAGCAGAACCATCTGTATTCACCTTCAACCATCCTGCAGGAGGAACCTGCCAGCGTACCTCCACTATTCTTGGAGCCTTTGGAGGTTTTGCTAAAACATGAAGGCAATGCAAAATATGGAGCTCATCTAAAGTATTCCGCATGGTTCCAGAAATTAATCCATTGGCCTCCCCCACTGAACGCCATATGAAAGTGATAGCTGTATTAACAGAGATAATTTCATTATCAAAGAAACGTTTATTACGATAAGTCCAGATCACCCAAATAGCAGTCACAATAGCGGATTTCCAGAGTTGAGAAACTTGCGTACTAAAATTGGCATCTAATGCATCCAGCCATAAGTCCACTATAGAACCATCCAAACGAATTCTCCGTCTAAAGGCTGAGGAAATGGCCCCCCAAATAGTACAAGCAAAAGCACATGAAAGAAACAAATGATCAGCATCCTCTTCATGACTATAACAAAACCGGCAACAGGAAGGCAAAAAAAGACCTCTACGAATCAGATTATGCTCTGTTGGGAGTTTGTCTTGAAATAATCTCCAGAGTACCAAGGAACGAGAGGGAGGAATATAGTGCACCCAGAACTTGTTTCCCCATCGTTCTTTAGAAAAAGGACCAGCCACAGATTTGTAACTATCAGCACAAGTAACTTGACCAGAAACCGAATGACGCCAGATTAAAGTGTCTGCATCGCCAATGACCGTATTCCGAATATCATCCGCAACGTGTGGAAAATTGGAGATAAAGGAATCTGGTAAAGACCATTCATAATCAATAGAAACATCAGCAATGACAGCATCAAAGTTAGGCTCCATTGTATCATTGTACAAAATCAAATCAGCCAAAGGGGACCCTAGCCAATTATTCGTCCAAAAACGAACTTTAGAATGTCTACCCACTGCCCAAATAGATTCATCAACAAGTGGTCGAATGTGAGACCGTAAACCACACCAAACAGAAGATTTCCAAAAGCGTCTTTGAACGAAGCCCGTAGAAAAGAACCTGTCTCTTAAAAAATTATAAACAAAAGAATCAGAAGACATCAAGCTCCAAGAAAGCTTCTTTAAAAGTGCTTCATTTAGAATTTTAGGATCACGGAGGCCTAAACCACCATCTTCCTTAGTCTTACAACACATTCTCCAGGAGGCAGCCACTAGTTTTGACGTGTTGGAAGAGCCGGACCAAAGGAAATTCCTAATGGACGATGTCAACTTTGTCAGGAGATGAACAGGCCACTTATAGACTTGAAAAGAGTAAATCAACTGACCCATAATAACCGAATTGATCAAACTAATCCTTCCTGCCATGGACAAAGAAAGA
>JXTC01000585.1:128153-166184 GCA_002914845.1 Trema orientale | reverse complement strand
AGCCGTGAAGAGTACCACTTCCTCTAAGAAGATGACTGAGATTTGGCTTTGGCATCGTCGTTTAGGCCATGCCTCTTTTGGTTATTTAAAACGATTGTTTCCTGCTTTGTTTAAAGATTTGGATATATCTATTTTCAAATGTGATATTTGTACACTTGCAAAAAGCCATCGTACTTCATTTCATTTAAGTTTAAATAAAAGTCCAACTCCGTTTATAGTTATTCACTCCGATGTTTGGGGTCCGTCCAAAGTCCCTACATTGGGAGGAGCTTATTGGTTTGTTACCTTTATTGATGATTGTACTCGGATGACTTGGTTATGTTTGATGAAATCCAAATCAGATGTTACAGTGTTATTTCAGAAGTTTTATAATACTGTACATACACAATACAATGCTAAGATTCAAGTCCTTCGAAGTGATAATGGGGGAGAATATCGTAGTACTGAACTCCAACATTTTTTGGACTCTCATGGTTCCATTCATCAAACCAGTTGCCCAGATACACCACAGCAGAATGGTGTTGCTGAACGGAAAAATAGACACCTATTAGAGGTTGTTCGCGCTTCACTCATTGAAGCACACAAGCCCCCCTGCTACTGGGGTGAAGCTCTTCTATCTGCTGCCTATCTCATAAATAGGGTTCCATCGAGGTCACTCAACTTCCAAACACCATTTCAAGCACTTACAAATGCTGTTGTTGCACCCACAGTTCCCAATCTAACTCCTCATGTCTTTGGTTGTATTGCCTACATTCATCTACCCAAAGATCAACGGAGTAAGTTAATGCCTAGAGCCTTGAAGTGTGTTTTTGTTGGATATGCTCTACATCAAAAAGGGTATCGATGTTATCACCCTCCCACTAGGTGCATGTTCATCACTATGGATGTTGTCTTTTATGAGGATACTATGTATTACTCTACGTCTGAATTTCAGAGGGAGTATCTTGATGAAATTCAAACCTTTGAATACAATCTTGTGACAGATACGGAGGAGATACGAGTTGATATGGCGGAAATATCTGATAAAGGTGACTTGGATACGAGTGGTCCCAATTTGGATATAGGTGATAACAAACATCCAGAAAATCAGGAAACTTCAGAAACTCCAGAAGTCGAGCTGTTTTACAGTTTCTTTTTAATCCAAGAATGGATCCCTTAATACAAATTCTCTTTCATAATATTTATAATAAGGGAAAAATTATATTTTAAAAAATAATTTGACTAAAAGTGGGTGCCTTTATGTCTAACTGACCAAGTTACTCAGAGTAACCAAGAGTTACTTAAGGAAACTTGTCTAACTATCTCATTTAACTTGACCAATTACCTTAAATACCTTATCAATAAGTGAAAAGAGATATTTTTCTAAATATTTTTAAAAATAGTATTTTTCTGAATAATTCAAGAATTTTTCGAAAAAAGAATTTCAAAATCCAGGAATTTTCAACTGTTTTAAAACTTTACCATATAAATTCAAATTTTTATAAAAAATGAATTTAAAGAAGTTTTTTATAGCAAAATGATCGAATTTTTGACTCATTTTAAGTAAATATCTATTTTTCAATTATTATAACAAAATTACTGGTTTATATACCATGCAAAGAATATTATATACCAATTATAAAAATTTTGTGTACTTATCACATATACTAAAACACTTTGTGAGTATGTATATACGAATACATTATACTATGTGTAATTATGAGTGGTGTTTTGCTTTGTCTTTTAAGAAAGTTGAAAAGGTTTTAATTATCCATTATTTTATTAATTTCCCTTACTTTATCAGTCCTAAGTCAAGTAGTGTCTCTCAGTTTCACTAAAAACTTACTAAAATCACCCGTAAGTACGTATATGAAATAGGGGGATATTATAGTTAGTATTAGAGCTTGTACTTTTAAATGATTCTGAAGACCGCTTATATACAAACATCAGGAAAGAAAGGAAGCCTTACTCCTTTATAAGTGTTTGATATGCATTTTGATATCTGTTATAACTTTTAACTGCATTGCATATTCTATTAATAATTATTATTGGCTATAATTAAAGCAGTGGATTCTGGGTGTCAGGTTATCAGTATGGTGACTACTCGGGGTCAAGATAATGTCGACAAGAGTACATCTTCTTCACAGGGTGGTAGTCAGGTTGAACAACTAGTTTCTTTTATATAAAACATATTGGAGCAGTATATAAGACCAGAAAATCAACCTAACCATCCACCACCGCAGCCTCAACAGAGGCAGGATGCTAGTGAATGTGCTGGGGAGAGATTCAGGAAACTTTAGCTATTAAGTGGATTCTTCACTTAACTTTAGCATCTTTTCAAGCTTAAGAATTGCTTGTCTTTTGAGCTCTTTTTATCCGTATTTGTTGTTTTTGGTGTCTATCTCAGGTGAGAAGACATTGAGAGAAGAATACCAACTTTTCATGTGTAACTGAGACTTATTTAAGGTAATTTTGATCAACCATGAGTGAAGACGGGACATTAATGTCTCAACAGTATGTAGCAGCGCCAGTAGCGTGGAAGAAATTGGGCAAGACTGGGCACTGCAGCGCCAAATTGGTGCCACAGCAGCGCCACAAGTTCCAGAAACCTGGTGCCGCATCGCCACTTCCATAGCACCACAACGCTACTTCCATGGTGCCGTAGCACCGTAGCATTAATGCCATCTCACCGTAGCGCCATTTCGTGGCACCGCGATGCCGAAAAAATGAAAACCGTGCCCAAGAATAGTGTAATATAGTGTTTTTTTTTCCCCCTAAACCTAATACAGAATAAGTAATTTTTTATTATTGATAATCAGATAACATCCTTCATTAAAACATGAAACCTACTATAATCAAATATATTTGAGATCATATGCAATTCTTAATTTGCATTGCGAGGTTTTGAGGCATAGGCATTGTTTTTACACCCCTTCATCTGTAATAGAGCGTGATCCCAAACCCTTCTTTTGGATCATATGAAACAATATTTTAGCAATGAACATAAATAAACAAGGTGCATATGAGATGGATGAGGAAGAGCCCCATAATTAGCATAGGAATTCTGCTTAAAAAAATCGTCATATTTTCTTTTTATTCAAGATTATATGTTATGGAATCCTCATTCCTTTTACCTTGTTGCATCTCGTTGGAAGGCATCAATCACATAGTAAGAACTAAACCCAGGTTCATTTCAAGAAAAAAAAAGAAATATTATTAATGTAGGTGTAAAAATGAAAATAAGTAACCAAATACTAAAAAACAAAAATACCAAAAAAGAAATTACTTCAAGCTAAAAGAAAAACAGCAAGATGTACGTAGAAATGTGAGAAATAAATATGTGATTAGATTGGGGAGGGGAGGGAGTTTATACAAGAGGAAGGAAACAAAAAAGCTTGGATTGAAGATTGTGTTAAGAAATGGGTGTAGCGAGTGTTTTTAATCATTTAATTTTGTCCAATTTAGTCTTTTTGAAACAGAGAGGGATACCTTCATACAACTTAGGGGTGCAAATATAGCCCCCCACTCAAAAATTATTCCAAAAATATTGATGTAGACAAGAAAACCCCTAAAAACTTAAAAGCATAGATATGCTTTGGGAAATATAGATCATAAACTTAGGTGAGACCCTCCCTCTCCCCTCTTGTTCTATTATAGGCTACAATGCGTTCTTTCTATTCACCACTCACGATTTTGCTTTTAAAATCAGTGAAAACTTTTCAGAAACTTCTCCCAGTCTCATCTTTTTCTGAGACTCCCTTTCACGACTTTTCTCACGGATTGAGCAAATAACTGAATGACGAAGGAAACCACATTAGGGCGTGAACCCATGTATCTCCACAAACCCACAAAATCCAAAACTAAAAAAGTGAGAATATACTTTGTGATTCTTGTTGTGCACCATTGAATTAAGCATTGAAAAATATTGAATGCTTATTAGGACACATAGCCCAAATTCTTAAAAAACGACCTAATTTTTTTTTTTTTGGCACAATATTAGAGCAATTTGAAAATTATGTATAATCAACTTCAAACTATATTCACACCTTTTAAATATAGAAATTATAGAGTCCAAATTTTTGAAACTTTTTAATATATTTTTTGGAGCTGCAATGTAAACATTTTGAGGGGATTTTTGTTTATTTTATGTGAGGAATCTTGAGTTGAGGAAATCATGAGTAGGAAAAGGGATGGAATGAGAGAGAACATATTGGAAGATAGAGATGGGGACAAGAGAGATTACAAGTTGGATCACAAAGATGAGGATGGGAGAGGGAGTGTGAGGTTTGATTCTTTTTGAGTTGTTTCTTTTTCTTTTTTTTTTGTCGTGTTTTTTTTTTCAATGCATAACTATGCCCAAAATTTATCGGGGGCATATGAAAATACTAATATCGATGAGAATGTAGATATTCAATTTTATGGAAATATCGTGGAAAATATCGATATTGATGGAAGTTTTCTTAAAAATCACGAATATTTGCCTAAAAATATAGAATTTATTAATTAAACATTAAAATAAATAATTCAGTAATGCACAAACTAAACTAACTTTCTCACAAAAATAATAGTTTGGGGTCTTCCCAACTTTTGGAATTAAGCTCAAAGCATGGATTAGTGGTAAATTAAGTACAAAGATTACCAGCTTAAGCTAAGCTTACTTAAACTACATGTAGTATGGACATACGACAGTGGATTGAAGGAAATGACATGTAGCATGGCTTAAATTACATGTCAATTGAAGCTCCTCTACCCGAAGTCAAGCTACAGATCGTATGGATCAAACCACATGCTATTTTGACCTTCATGCAAGCTTCATGTATCTCATAAACAAGCTACTCTTTTGTTTCTAGAAGGTTTTGGAAGCTTCTTACTTGTAACTTAAGAGCTTCCAAGCCAAGCACTTATAATTACATACTTCACCCTAAGTACTTTTACACCAAGATAAGTTAGTTAAATAAGAGCTTGACAACTAGTCCCTTTGTACATTAAGGCATCCTTTGCCTATAAATAGAGGTGCTACCCCCTTATTTATAAGCTACTGAGCATCCATTATACACAATAAAATTCTTTTCTGTTTCTCTTATCGGTCTCTCTCTCTCTCTCTCTTTCTCTCTTTCTCTCTTGTTATCGTTCTTCTGTTCTTGCACTAACCCAAAGCTCTCAAGCTCTCTTTCCTACTCTACTTCTCCTGCGACACATCTCTACCACCATCGCATTCCTATTTTTCCCCATTTGTGTCTATACAACATCACCTAGTACTATCATCATCTTTTGTGTCTTGTCAATTTGTGGCTCAACATCAGTACCTCCACCATCACCTTGATTTCTTTGTTAATCCATAGCTAAGTTCTCACTCCTTTCTCTTTATAATTTATATATATATTTTCATATACACTCTAGCATATTCACATACATATATACATACATAAATCTTTATATATATATATATATATATAAATTCATATATCTTTACGTGGTCATGCATATATAGAACTTGTTAAACAAGTTGTCTAGCTAGGGTATATCCCTAAATATTTATATAGGCTTAGGTCATCTTGCACATATCCATTTTTAGGTCCACTTTTATCTCTTTGTATTCCTAGGCCCAATTATCTTATTTATTCCACTTTTTCTATTATCCTACTACTTTTATATTATTTTTCCATTATCCTATTAGTTTTTATATGTAACACCCCTTAGCTTATCTATAAGACTATGTAGGTCAAACTAGGATGTATTATTCTTTTATAAACTATAACTTTAGTTTTATTTAAAAAATGGGCCAATTTAAACTTTTCAAACCTTAAAACTAAAGCAGCTGAGTGGCATTACTTTCTAAAAGTGTCTTTACAAAATGTACAACCAAAAGGTCCTTTCAGTTTATCTTGCCATCAGCAGTGATATTTACAACACATCAAAATATCGAAATACAAAGAAAGCATCGCCCTACAAGTCAAGCTCGTCTACATCTGCATGATCATGGCGACAAGAAAGCCTGCTAGCCAACCAGCAACTCTATACATCATATATCTCATCACCTGCATCACAGGAACTAAATGAGCTAATGCTCAGTAAGTAAAGATCACGCATGCTCGTGAACGTGTCATTGAAATTCCCATTATACTTTTTCTTTCATAACTTTTTATTTTGGTGCACTTTTCTTAGAAAACATTTCTTTATAGGGCCCTTATGTACAGCACAATGTCGCGGCAGTCGGTAGGCCGTGCCCATCTTTACGAGAAGGAAACACATGACCAATGCGAACCATACCTATCCAATGCAGACTGACTAGGTAATGCACCTAATAAATCTCATAGTACAATGCTCAGTCTCGGCAGTCGGTAAGTCGTGCCCACCTATGCGGGAAGGATGCCTGTGCAAATCATACTTACCCAACACAGACAGACTAAACAATGTACTTAAAATATATCACGTAAAATCAGTACAATGGTACTACTTTGAATTCAATGTATGAAAAATTTCACTTCCTTGAAAATCATACTTAAATGATCATGCTATACTTATGTCTTCCGTAAACTTTACAACAACAATATAAATAGCACATAATTGAAATAATACACATAAGCATGTAGGAAAACATCTTGTATCTACTACTGTTCTCGTGATGCAGTTAAAATAAATCTTTACTTACCTAGTGTCCGACTGAAAAGATAGTAAAAAGGGTTAGTATCCTCTGTGGCAAGGTGTGTGGAAGACCTGATATCAATTTCATCACTAAGATGATTACTACAATGTAAAATGCTTAAAGAAAATGATCATAAGACTAAAATGACAACTTTCATAAAATCAGGAAATCTAATCACAAAATGGCACATACTTTCATAAAAACTAGTCCATTTGTGTCTAAATGGTACCATTTGGTATTAAAAAATATTTGGATAGCACCTATCCTATTTTTAGGACATTCCTATATGATTAAAATCATGGTTTTAAACCTGCAATAATATTTTACAAGCCAATTCCCACATATATACCTCAAAGAGGATCATTTAGAATAACTTAGGTGCACTTGAATTCCTTTCGGCTTAGACAAAGTTTAAACCCACTTTTACACTTATATAACATCACAACCAGCGAGTAAATGATGTAATATACATAAAAGGATCAATTTCTTACACATTTCAAGTAAAGAAATCAAGTTACAAGTGTAGAAAACTTATTCAAACAATGAAAATACTTGAATCCATAAATAGTAAATTTTGGGCTTTAAGTTTAACTTTAATTCTCTACTTAAATTCTATATTTTCAGCAAGATATAAGGTTTCCTAGGACCTTTGTTCATCAAATAAATGCTTTGATTTAAGAGCTTAAGCAAAAAAAATTAACTACAAATTCAAAATCCTACATAGAACTCACCTTGACTAGTTTGAGCTTCTACCGAAGCTCTTGCCTTCTATCTCCCCCAAATTGATTCTCAAGGCTTTAAAACTGATTTTAGGAATCAAGAGAACCTAGAGGAACCAATTTAAGTTGTATCAAGTGGAGAATTGAAATAACAAAACAAAACCTAGGAAGAAGAACTGGTAGAATTACCTTGACTAGTTTGGACCTATCTTGCTTTCTTGAGCTCCAATTGAGTTCTACCACTTGGAAACTCTTAGAAATGGTTGAGAGGAGTTGAGAAAAGTCTAGAAAAGAGCTAGGGAGTTTCATGTCGTGGCTGGAGAGAAAGGAGAAGAAAATGACCATATTTGGTCTAAAAGTGATACTTAATGATTAAGAAATGGCATAACTTAAGTTCTAAAGGATATTTTGAGAATTTTGCATCTTACTTTCTATTTTTCCAGCTCTAAAACATCCTTAGCATACTTACCACGTTGCTGGTCCATCCCATACACCCAAGTGTAGACCAAAATAGTGAAACCTAGCTTAGAAGGTGAAAACTAGTCATACTTTGACCTATAATCCCATATGGCCAATCTTATTGTAATCTAGTGGAACCTAGCCCCATAACCAATCACTAAACATAAAAATAAGTCAATTAGATTCTAATTAATAATGAAAACATAGTATCATTGCCTAATTATTAGAATGCATAAAATTGACATTACGTGATTAAGCTGAATCTAATCTAGCTTAGTGCAATTAAACATAGTTCAGTACAGTGACTGCCACCTTGTGCTTACCTGGAATGAACTTTTTTAAAATGCTAGAAATGAGTCCTAAACATTGAATTAAAGCTATTTGACGTGTGAAATGCACAGTGAATTTGGCTCTGAAAAGCATGAAATATGCATTTTACCGAAAAACTACTATTTGACTAAGTTATCAACAGACATGATTTTAATGCATATGCATATATTATTACTATTAATAAATGTATTCTTTGTTCCTTTCACACACCAATCTCTCTCTCTCTCTGAGGATACTGAACCTTTACACTGCATGGGAGCACTTCCACAAATATTAGTACAATAATACAGATCAAAAGCCAATCGGAATGAGTAATTTACCATAAAATTAATACTAGTTGCTTGATATGTCTATTATGCAATATGAACATATTTATTATTGGCTTATTATGCATGTGAGAATCTTGGGCATCACAATCCTTCCCCCCTTATTAAATTTCGTCCTCAAAATTTACTTACCCAGATAAGTGAGGATACTTAGTTTTCATCTCTTCTTCTCTTTCCCTTGTGGCCTCTTCTACTTCGTGGTTCCTCCATAGTACTTTGACTAAAAGGATCTTCTTATTTTTAAGCTCCTTTTCTTTTCTATCCAAAATATCCACTGGTTGTTCTTCACGACTCATATCTTGGCTCCACTCTAGTGGCTCAAAACTCAAAACATGTGAAGGGTTTGGAACATATCTTATAAACATAGAGACGTGAAAAACATTGTGTACGTTCGACAATGAGGGTGGCAAAGCAAGTCTGTAAGCAACATCTCTAACTTTGTCAAGTATCTCAAATGGCCCTACATATCTGGGACTAAGCTTCCCTTTCTTCCCAAACCTCATGATTCCTTTCATAGGAGCAACCTTCAAAAATACTTTGTCCCCAACATTGAACGTGACCTCTCTCCTTATAGGATCAGCATAATGCTTCTATCTATTCTGAACAGCTAATAATCTTTTACGAATCTTTTCTACTGCTTCAGCTGTTTCTCTTACTAATTCTGGACCAAGAATTTTCCTTTCTCCCATCTCATCCCAGTGAATTGGAGATCTATGTTTTCTTCTATACAATGCTTCATACGGAGGCATTTTAATTGAAGCTTAATAACTATTGTTGTAAGAAAATTCTATCAGTGGCAAGTACTTGCTCCAAGATCCATGAAAATCTAATACACAAGCTCTAAGCATATCCTCAAGTGTCTGTATAGTTCTTTCTGATTGTCCATCTGTTTGAGGATGAAAAGCTGTACTAAATGCCAGTTTCGTTCCCATAGCCTCTTGAACCCTCTTCCAGAATTTTGAAGTGAATCTAGAATCTCGGTCAGAAATAATAACCTTTGGAACACCATGTAGTCTAATGATTTCTTGAACATACAACCGAGCCAGCTGATCCAAGTTATAAGTCACTTTAATCGGCAGGAAATGGGCTGACTTAGTATATCTATCCACAATAACCCAAATAGCATCATGGCCTTTATTTGTCTTAGGAAGTCCAATCACTAAATCCATAGCAATCTCTTTCCATTTCCGTTGTAGCACATGAATAGGCTTCAATATACCAGCAGGTCTTTGATATTCAGCTTTAACTTGCTGCATATGAGACATTGTTCTACAAACTCAATCACATCCTTCTTCATACCTGGCCACCAGTAATGCATTTTCAAATCTCTATGCATCTTTGTAGTACCAGGATACACAGAGTAGGGAGTAGTGTGAGCTTCTATCAATATCTCCTTTCTAATTGTTCCATCTGGGACACATAGTCTATTTCTGTATCTGATTACACCATCATTAGAAATCTGGAAGGCTACCTCTTTTCCAGACTCTATTTTAGTCTTCAAACTTATCAGATAAGGATCTGTATTCTGGCTTTGCTTAATTCTCTCCAAAATTGTAGGTTGCAATGTAAGAGCTGCTAATTTCTCTGTTAAATTTGTAACCACTATCTCTAATTCCAATCGATGCAAATCCATCAAAAGATGTTTCCGATCAACATACTTAAGTGATATAGCAGCTAATGACTTTCTACTTAGAGCATCTGCAACCACATCAGCTTTTCCTGGATGATAGTTAATTTCACAGTCATAATCTTTCACCAGTTCAAGCCATCTTTTCTGTCTCATATTCAGTTCCTTTTGGGTAAAGAAGTACTTAAGACTTTTATGGTCTGTGTAGATTTGACATCTTTCCCCATAAAGATTATGTCTCCAAATCTTCAGTGCAAAAACTACTACTGCTAGCTCGAAATCATGAGTAGGATATTTCTTTTCATATTCTTTCAGTTGCCTAGAAGATAAGTGATAACCTTACTATTTTGCATCAGAACACAGCCTAGACCATTCTTTGAAGCATCATTGTAAACAATAAATCCTCCTGATCCAGTGGGTATATAAAGTATAGGAGCTGTGACTAAACGATGCTTTAACTCTTGGAAACTCTTTTCACAATCATCATCCCAATGAAATTTCACATTCTTTCTGGTCAGTTGAGTTAACAGAGATACCAACTTAGAAAATCCTTCTACGAATCTTCTATAGTAACCAGCCAATTCTAAGAAACTACGAATCTCTGAAACATTTGTAGGTCTTGACCAATTACTTACAGCTTCAACCTTTGTTAGGTCTACAGAAATACCATTTCTAAACACTACATGACCAAGGAAGATAACTTTCTCTAACCAGAACTCACACTTCTTAAACTTTGCATACAATTGCTTATCTTTTAGGATCCTCAAAACTGTTCTCAAATGCTCCATGTGTTCCTCCCTTGAGTGTGAGTAGATCAAAATATCATCAATGAACACTATAACAAAACTATTTAAGAAATCCTTGAATACTCTGTTCATTATGTCCATAAAACAGCTAGGGCATTAGTTAAGTGAAAGGGCATCACAAAGAACTCATAGTGTGATACCCAAGATTCTAAAATGCATAATAAGCCAATAATAAAAATATTCAAATTGCATAATAAACATATCAAGAAACTAGTATCAATTTTACGACAAATTGCACAATCATGAATGCGTGCACATACATTAAAAGTCATGTTTGTCGATAACTTGGTCAGATGGAAGTTTTTCGGTATAATGCACTTTTTACGCTTTTCGGAGCCGAATTCACTATGCGTTTAACACATCAAATAGCTTTTATTTAATGTTTAAAAATCATTTCTAGCATTTTCCGAAATATTGGTTCCAAGTAAGCACGAGGTGGCAATCACTGTATTGAATTGTGTTTCATTGCACTAAGCTAGCTTAGATTCAGCTTAATCGCGTCATGCCATTTTTGTGCATTCTATTAATTGAGAAATTATACTATGTTTGCATTACTAATTGAAGTCTAATTGACTTTCGTTGTATTTTTAATGATTGGTTATGGGGCTAGGTTCCACCAGATTAAAATAAGATTGGCCATATAGGATCATAAGTCAAAGTATGACTAGATTTCACTTTCTAAGCTAGGTTTCACTATTTTGGTCTACACTTGGGTGTATAAGATTGACCAGTAATGTGGTGAGTACGCTAAGGATATTTTAGAGCTTGACACATGGAAAGTAAGGAGCAAAATACCAAAAATACCCTTTAGAATTTAAGTTATGCCATTTCTTAGTCATTAAGAATCACTTTTAGACCACATCTGGTCATTTTCTTCTCCTTTCTCTCCAGCCATGACCTGAACCTCTTCAATACCTTTGTATACTTCTCTCAACTCCCCTTATCCATATCTAAGAGTTTCCAAGTGGTAGAACTCAATTTGGAGCTCAAGAAAGCAAGATAGGTCCAAACTAGTCAAGGTAATTCTACTAGTTCTTCTTCCTATGTTTTGTTTTTTTATTTCAATTCTCCACTTGATACTACTTAAATAATGGTTCCTCTAGGTTCTCTTGAGTCCTAAGATCAATTTCAAAGCCTTATAAATCATTTTTGTAGAAGTAGAAGGTAAGAGCTTCAACAAAAGTTCAAACTAGTCAAGGTGAGCTTTTTGTGGAATTTAGAATTCATAATTTATTTTTATTGCTTTAGCTCTTAAATCAAAGCTTTTATTTGATGAATAAAGGTCCTAGAAAACCTTACATATAGCTGGAAATAAAGAATTTAAGTTCAGGATTAAAGTTAGTCTTAAAGCCCCAAAGTTTGCTACTTGTGGATTCAAGTATTTTCAAGTGTTTCCATTATTAGAATAAGTTCTCCATACTTGTAATCTGATTTTATGAAATTGAAATGTATATTTTTTTGATCCCATTATGTAAATATATTTATTTTGTTGCTGTTTGTGATAATAGAAAAGTGTAAAAGTGGTTTTAAACTTTGTCTAAAACGAAAGGAATTCAAGTGTACCTAGGTTACTCTAAATGATCCTCTTTGAGTTGTATATGTGGGAATTGGCTTGTTGATTGTTATTGCAGGTCTTAAACCATGATTTTAATCATGTGGGGATGTCCTAAAAATAGGAGAGGTACTGTCCAAATATTTTTAAAACCAAATGGTACCATTTAGAAGCAAATGGACTAGTTTTTATGAAAGTAGGTGACATTTTGGTTCATTTTGTGATTAAGCTTCTTTATTTTGTAAAAGTTGTGATTCAGTCTTGTGCTTGTTTTCTTTAAGAATTTTACATTTTAGTGATTATCTTAGTAATAAAATTAACATCAGGTCTTCAACACACCTTACCACAGAGGATACTGACCCTTTCTACTATCTTTTTCTACTAGACACAAGGTAAGTAAAGACTTATTTTAACTGCATCACAAGAACAGTAGTAGATACAAGCTGTTTTCCTACATGCTTATATGTATTGTTCAATTATATCTTATTTATATTGTTGTTGTAAAATTTATAGAAGACACAAGCATGGCATTATCATTTAAGCATAATTTTCAAAGAAATGAAGTTTTCCACGCATTGGATTTAAAGTAGTACCATTGTACTGATTTTACGAGATATATTTTAAGTACATTGTTTAGTCTGTCTGCGTTGGGTAAGTATGGTTTGCACAGGAATTCTTTCCGCATAGGTGGGCACGGCTTACCAACTGCCGGGACTAAGCATTGTACTATGAGATTTATTAGGTGCATTACCTAGTCGGTTTGCATTGGGTAGGTATGGTTCGCATTGGCCATGTGTTTCCTTCCTGCATAGGTGGGCATGGCCTACTGACTGCCACGACTTTGTAGTGTACTCAAGGGCCCTATAAAGAATGTTTTCTAAGAAAGGTGCATTCAAATGAAAAGTTAAAAAAGAAGGAGTACAATAGGAATTTTAGTAAAGTTTATGCATAACACGTTCATGAGCATGCATGATCTCTACTTACTGAGCATTAGCTCATTTAGTTCCTATGATGTAGGTGAGGAGATATACGATGTATAGAGTTACTAGTTGACCAGCACACTTTCTTGTCGCCATGACTATACAGATGTAGATGACCTTGACTTGTGGGCGGTGTTTTCCTTTGTATTTTGTTATCCTGGTGTGTTGTAATTATTACTGCTGATGGCAAGATAAACTGATAAGGAATTTTTGGTTGTATATTTTGTAAAGACACTTTCAAAAAGTAATGCCACACAGTTACTTTTGTTTTAGAGCTCAAAAAGTTTAAATTTGGCCCACTTTTTTGCAAAAATAAAAATATGGTTTATAAAGGTATAATACTTTCTAGTTTGACCTATATAGTTATATAGATAAGCTAGGGGGTGTAACACATAGCGCCCGTATCTCGTTCTAAAAGCTGTCTTAGGAATGTCTTCTTCTTTCATCTTCAACTGATGGTATCCAAATATTTAATCAGTCTTGGAAAACACTGAAGCTCTTGTAACTGATCAAACAAATCATCAATTCTAGGGAGAGGATACTTATTCTTGATTGTGACTTTATTTAGCCCTTTATAATCAATACAAAACCTCGTAGTTCTATCTTTCTTCTTTATAAACAGTACTAGAGCACCCCATGGTGAAAAGCTTGGGCCTATGAAACCCTTGTCTAAAAGCTCTTGTAATTGTACCTTTAATTCCTTCAGCTCTGCTAGAACCATTCTATATGGTGCTTTAGAAATGGGAGCTGTGCCAGGTAGCAAGTCAATAATAAACTTTATCTCTCTTTCAGGTGGTAATCCTGGTAGAGCTTTTGGGAATACCTCTAAAATTTATTAACCACTGGTACTTCCTCTGGCTTCATCTTAAGTTCCTCCCTAGTATCCATTACATTTGCCAAATAACCAGTACATCTTTCCTCAAGTAACTTCCTTGCTTTTATCATTGAAATAATTTGTATCATTTTCTTCTTACAAGACCCAAGGAAAGTAAACTTCTCTTCACTAGGTGGCTGAAATACTATTCTCTTAGCATTACAATCAATACTAGCATGATACTTAGATAGCCAATCCATACCCAAAATCACCTCAAAATCTTGCATATCTAACACTATTAAGTCTGCCCACAACTCTCTACCATCTATCTGTATTGGACACACTCTCAAAACTTGACCAGAATATAGCACTTCTCCATATGGAATAGTTACACAGTATCTTAAATTCAAAGTTTCAGGTGATCTGCCCAATTTTCTCACATATGCTGGTGATGCAAATGAATGTGTAGCTCCTGAATCTATTAATGTATTTGCAAAGATATCAAAGATAGAGATCTCACCTGCTACAACCGATGGATCAGCCTCAGCATTTGTCACAGTCATTGTAAACAAACAAACTGGAACTTTCTTTTGTTCACCAGAGGTGGAGGGACAATCTCTAGAAAAATGTCCTATCTTGCCACATGTATAACACGCTCTACTCCCCAAAAGACATTCACCTTTATGAGACTTTCCACATTTGGGACATGTAACTTTTTGGTTCGAATTAGATTGCATTTGTTGACCTGTTGCTGGGCGCTTTGAAGGATCTTGTCTTTGTCCTTGACCCTATGGGAATTTCCTTTTGCCTCTATTAAACTCTGGCTGAGTACTTTTTCCGAAATTTGCATTTCAACTTGCCATATTTATGTTTTTTCTAATTTCTAGTGCCTTTACCACCTTCAGTTCAGCTTTTTCAGTTTCATGAGCTTTCTCTGCAACTTCTGTGTAAGGTACACTTTTTCCTGTTGACATCTTAATATCCCTATATATTTCTACTTTGAGCCCCTGTAGAAACTGATTTACTTTCAACTCGTTGGTACTCACCATATGAGGAGCAAAGCGGGATAGCTCATCAAATTTCTTTATATAGTCACACACAAATATGCCACCTTGCCTCAAATTAGTAAACTCAGCTACCTTTGCAAGTCGATGAGCTTCACTAAAGGACTTCCTATAAAATGTTTCCTTAAATCTCTCCCAAGTCAATCTGTTAACATCAGTGATTGACTTTATGGAATCCCACCAATGCCTGGCATCCATTTGGAATATATAAGTTGCACAAGAAACTTTTTCCTCCCCAGGGATTCTTATGTAATCAAAGATACCCTCCAAACTCCGAATCTATTCTCAGCTAATAATGGATCTATTTGACCTTTAAAAGCTGGAGGTTTATTCTTCCTTAACCTTTCAGAAGCTAGTTCATGGTTTTTTTGTCTAGTTACTACTTGTACTGGTAATTGTTCCTCTCCCCTATTATCTCGTTCTATAAGCCTCTCTATTTGTTGAGCCTGTCTCTCCACTAATTCAGCCAATCGATGTATAGTAGTATCTTTGTCATTCTCTTGATCTGCTCTTTGTTGGCTAGTCTGACCTTTACCCCTCTGTATAATTTCCTGTATAGTGGCCCTTTACTTACAACAAAACATAATAGCCAGTAATATATGAATCAAACTTATATAACAAAAATGAAGTGCATATATGAAAGTAATTAGACTTACTAGTTGACTGAGCTTTCTGTCACACGATCATACATATGTATGTAGTCTTCAGAAATGACTGAACCTCCGCTCTGATACCACAACTGTAACACCCCCTAGCTTATCTATATAACTATGTAGGTCAAATTAGGAAGTATTATTCTTTTGTAAACTATAACCTTAGTTTTATTCAAAAAATGGGCCAATTTAAACTTTTCAAACTTTAAAACTTAAGCAGCAGAGTGGCATTACTTTCTGAAAGTGTCATTACAAAATATACAACCAAAAGTTCCTTTTCAGTTTATCTTGCCATCAGCAGTGGTACTTACAACACATCAAAATATAGAAATACAAAGAAGACATCACCCTACAAGTCAGGCTCGTCTACATCTGTATGATCATGGCGACAAGAAAACGTGCTAGCCAACTAGCAACTCTATACATCATATATCTCATCACCTGCATCACAGGAACTAAATGAGCTAATGCCCAGTAAGTAAAGATCATTCATGCGCGCGAACATATCATTGAAATTCCCATTATACTCTTTCTTTCATAACTTTTCATTTTGATGCACTTTTCTTAGAAAACGATTCTTTATAGAGCCCTTACGTACACCACAATGTCGCAGCAGTTGGTAGGCCATGCCCACCTTTGCGGGAAGGAAACACATGGCCAATACGAACCATACCTACCCAACGCAGACCGACTAGGTAATGTACCTAATAAATCTCATAGTACAATGCTCTGTCTCGGCAGTCGGTAAGCCGTGCGCACCTATGCGGGAAGGATGCCTGTGCAAACCATACATACCAACGCAGACAAACTAAACAATGTACTTAAAATATATCACGTAAAATTAGTACAATGGTACTACTTTGAATTCAATGTATGGAAAATTTCACTTCCTTGAAAATCATGCGTAAATGATCATGCTACGCTTATGTCTTCCGTAAACTTTATGACAACAATATAAATAGCATATAATTGAAATAATGCACATAAGCATGTAGAAAAACATCTTGTATCTACTATTGTTCTCGTGATGCAGTTAAAATAAATCTTTACTTACCTTGTGTCCTACAGAAAAGATAGTGAAAAGGGTCAGTATCCCCTGTGGCAAGTTGTACAGAAGACCTGATATCAATTTCATTACTAAGATGATCACTACAATGTAAAATACTTGAAGAAAATGATCAAAAGACTAAAATGGCAACTTTCACAAAATCAGAAAATCTAATCACAAAATGGCACATACTTTTATAAAAACTAGTCTATTTGTTTCTAAATGGTAACATTTGGTTTTAAAAAATATTTGGATAGCACCTCCCCTATTTTTAGAATATTCTCACATGATTAAAATCATGGTTTTAAACCTGCAATAACATTTTACAAGCCAATTCCCACATATACACCTGAAAGAGGATCATTTAGAACAAGTTAGGTGCACTTGAATTCCTTTCAGTTTAGACAAAGTTTAAACTCACTTTTACACTTGTATGACATCACAACCAGCAAATAAATAATGTAATATACAGAAAAGGATCAATGTCTTATACATTTCAAGCAACGAAATCAAGTTACAAGTGTAGAAAACTTCTTCCAATAATGAAAACACTTGAATCCACAAATAGTAAACTTTGGAGCTTTAAGTCTAACTTTAATCCTCCACTTAAATTCTATATTTCCAGTAATATATAAGGTTTCCTAGAACCTTTATTCATCAAATAAAAGCTTTGATTTAAGAGCTAAAGCAAAAGAAATTAACTAGAAATTCAAAATCCTACATAGACCTCACCTTGACTAGTTTAAGCTTTTACCGAAGCTCTTGCCTTCTACCTCCACCAAATTGATTCTCAAGGCTTTGAAACTGATTTTAGGACTCAAGAGAACCTAGAGGAACCAATTTAAGTTGTATCAAGTGAAGAATTGAAATAACAAAACAAAACCTAGGAAGAAGAACTAGTAGAATTACCTTGACTAGTTTGGAACTATCTTGCTTTCTTGAGCCCCAATTTGAGTTCTACCACCTGGAAACTCTTGGAAATAGTTGAGAGGAGTTGAGAGAAGTCTAGAAAAGAGCTAGGGAATTTCAGGTCGTGGCTGGAGAGAAAAGAGAAGAAAATGACTAGATTTGGTCTAAAAGTGATACTTAATGACTAAGAAATGGCATAACTTAAGTTCTAAGGGGTATTTTGGGTATTTTGTACCTTACTTTCCATGTGTCCAGCTCTAAAACGTCCTTAGCATACTCACCACATTGCTGGTCCATCCCATACACCCAAGTGTAGACCAAAATAGTGAAACCTAGCTTAGAAGGTGAAAACTAGTCATACTTTGACCTATAATCCCATATGGCCAATCTTATTGTAATCTGATGGAACCTAGCCCCATAATCAATCCTAAACATAAAAATAAGTCAATTAGATTCTAATTAATAATACAAACATAGTATCAATGCCTAATTATTAGAATGCATAAAATTGACATTACGCGACTAAGCTGAATCTAATCTAGCTTAGTGCGATTAAACATAATTCAGTATAGTGACTGCCACCTCGTGCTTACCTGGAATGAACATTTTTGAAAATACTAGAAATGAGTCCTAAACATTGAATTAAAGCTATTTGACGTATTAAATACAAGTGAATTTGGCTCCGAAAAGCGTAAAAAGTGCATTTTACCGAAAAACTACTATTTGACCAAGTTATCAACAGATATGGTTTTAATGCATGTGCATATAGTATTACTATTCCTAAATGTATTCTTTGTTCCTTTTACACACCAAGCTCTTTCTCTCTGAGGGTACTGAATTTTTACACTGCATGGGAGCACTTCCACAAATATTAGTACAATAATACAGATCAAAAGCCAATCGGAATGAGTAATTTACCATAAAATTGATACTAGTTGCATGATATGTCTATTATGCAATATAAACATATTTATTATTTACTTATTATGCATGTGAGAATCTTGGGCATCACATTATATCACTTTCTTTACTAACTTGTTTCATAAGTTTCTTTGCATGCAGCCTCTAACCCTTACATTTCAATGATCTGTGGGCTCCAAGCCACTTTCTTCGAACTCTGTGTTTGACCTATGGTATAAGTTCGGGATTTCGTACTCTCTCACTATCTCTCACAGGTCAAAGTTCGGATTTCATATTTTCTCACTATCTCTCACTTATTATTTCTGATATTATTATTGTTGTCTTTATTATTTCTAATTTCTCATTTTCTGTATTTGACTTTTAGCTGATATTATGGTCACCTTATTCACCTCCGTCAACTAGATCCTTTTATCATTTCTACATTATTATATTATTATTGTCCCGTAATTCTGTTATCCTAGTAACCGCCTACGTACAAGGATACTGTGAGAAGTATTGTTGCTTATTACAATCGTCTATTGGGAGTTCGATATGTAGTGATAGTGTTGTGATAACACTTACGTCTTTACTAATATTACGTCATAATTATTAATATATCGTAAGTACGTTATCCCTGCAACTGCGAACGTGATAAGAATGTTATGGGAAGTGTCGTTTTTCATATCGATCGCCCATCAGGATTTCAACATATAGATAGTATTGTGATATATGTTACACTTATGTACACTAAGTGAGATATTTTTAGACCAACGTGGCAAGGGCGTCGTAGGAAGTGTCGTTTCTTATCTCGATTGCCCACTGGGACTTCGACATGTGGCACGTATTGTAATGGCCCTTTCTGTGTACATCCTATGATCTAATCTTAACGTCAATTATTTTCTATTTTATTTTAATTAATCACAGGTCTTGTTCATTAATCAGAACACGAGGTCCAATCCCAAACAAATAGTATTTCTTTTAGAAAGATGTAGTAGTAAATCAATTACTGTGTTGTGTGACTTTTCTATATTTGCTTTAATGTAATATACATACGGGCTAGGATTCCCTCCCTCGTCACTACCCAAGGGATGCAAAACCGTCCCTGCACTTGCCCTTGATAACATCCCTTCGAACACGGGGAATATTGACAATTCTAGTTAGGTCTTCTGCTAAATAACTTCTCAATTCACACGCAAGTCATAGTGAACTTTTTTGTAAGCTATCTAGTTTTTATTCAATTGAGGTGACCACTTCACTAGTAGATAAAAGTGACTTTATATAGTTAAGGTCGTATACACTTTTTAAGTTGCAGCTTGTGACAAGTTGAATTCCTCATATTTGCAAACGTTTTATATTTGCACGCATTTTGTCTGTAGTTTACATTTTTATCACACAATACACCTCATGTCATATAAATCCAAGAGTCTTAAGATAGGCTAATAAAGTTAATAGAATAATTATGGATATTCGAGCAAGGAACAAGCCTGTACAATTTATAAGATTAAAAATGATAAAGACGTATACAATTAGAAAAATGAGAGTAATTTCTTGGGACTTTTTCAAGAAAAAGGAAAGTATATATTTGTAGCTGCGCTATGTGCGAGCTTACTTGATTTCAAGTTTGGAACAATCCTAGCCAGTCTTGTTAAAAGTACTTGAAATATACAACTATATGATCTTAAATGTACTAAGAATAAGTGAAATACCCAGTGCTTCTTAGTTCTACTTGCCAAACCCTTCCATTTTGAAAGTATAGAAATGTAGTGCATTACAAAAGAAAGAGAAAAGATAACAGGAAAATATACATACATGTATATATTACATGATGATATATGTAATTGTATTATATATGTACACATATTATATGCATAAGATTTAGAAGATCAGATTACTTACTGTCATCGAATTAAGGCAATGAGTGTAAAGAATTCATTTCTAATAGAGTAATGCTATGGACAGATATTATACGCAGAAAACATACACACAATGATGTGACATGTATTTTGATCTACTCACATATATATTGGGGCCTTATTTCAAAAATTCTGGGTGGTTAAAATTAATGACACATCATTGTGTATATATTTTGTGCATATATCATGTGTGTCTCTAGTATTATTCTTTCTAAAATTCAAACTATGTACCTCCATCAAGCTTGTTTACAAACATGTAGAGCCTTAGCAGTAGTACTTCTCCTAATACCTGTATTTGCACGCATCTCAAAAGTGACAAATTTATTAAAAAATATATAGATATCCTGTAGTCCTACACAAATCTTAGGCTTTCAAGTTCTAACATCAATTTTCATTCAATTAACTACATAATTCTTATCACTGTGCCTTAAATTACTATAAGATTATCACATGACCCTTTGACTGAAGCAGAATCAACCATATAAGATTAAAATACCTTGAGTTGAACAAGAACCAGAACAAGCAAGGTTCAGTAATTGAAAATGTAGAAATATTAAATACAAGCAAGAACAAGAAGAGTTTGATTGTGGAGAATACAACATAAGGAAAAGCAAGCCACAAGTTTTGTAATTGAAATTGCATTCTTCCAATTCAGTGAGGAAGTAGATATTTGAAGTAAAATCAGAAATGTGTGAGAACATACCACAAATAAGACGATCAGAAAATACCTAAGATCCTCAACGATTAGAAATTATCCAAAATGGAGCAATAAAAGGAAGATCAATGACTACAAAATGCCTAAAGTACTCACCATTTACCTAAAATGGAAATGGAAAATAAAAGGTCAATGATAAAAAAAAATATCTAAAATACTCAATGATTTGGAGATTAATATAGTGAGTGCTTGAAACTTGTTTGCATTCGGAAGTTACAGATTTCATTGGTGATTAATTTTTCCGACGAAAAGAATACGAAAGCTCTCTGAGACTCATTGTTCAGATTCATTGGAGAAGATGGTTCTTTCGGTGACGTATCGAGGGAGCTTCGAGGTTTTAGCTCTCATAGAGTTCAAATACAAATGGAAATATTTTGAACAACTCAAAATAGAATTTAAAAAAGCAATTAAAATAAATGATGTTATTAAAATAAACCGATCGACATTTATTAAAATCTTTCTAATGGTCTATATTTTTTAAAAAAATGTTGCAAATGGTATTGCATTTTGATAATATCAAAGTGTCGTTATTTTGCGGCATTTTGAGAAAGTTGTCTCGTTTTCGCGGCATTTAACTAAATGATGTTATTCTATGGCACAATTAAAAAAGTGCTTTTAAAATTATTTTGTACTATTTTAAAGAATATCGCAAAAAAGTGCCACAAAAACTAGTGTTCTTATTAGTGTTTTTTTTAAAAAAAAAAAAGTGTGGAAAGAACAAACGAAGGTGTAGACCCGCTCTTCTTTATTTTATTTTAGTTTGTCTTTTTAGCGTTTTATTAAAACAATGCGAAGGTATAGACCCGCTCTTCTTTATTTCATTTTAGTTTGTCTTTTTAGAATTTATTAAAACAATGCATTATCTAAATGCAAGTAGCAGTGCAAATATATATTATCTCAATATCTGTTTAACTTTATAATAAAATTACATAAACACCCTTCTATTAATAAACTTAACAAAACATTCGTTTTGACTTCTAGATTTTTAGTTAAACTACAAGTATTAAAGTGATACTTAACCATATAGGAATTTTATTATATATGCTCTTTATAAAGTGTACGTATCCATTTATAGTTATATATTTAAGCCAATAAATATAACAAATTTATACTTATGGAACAAAATGGTACAAATATTCCCCTGTAAATTTTAAGTATATTTATGCGTTGAAAAAAAAACTAGAAATAAAAAAAGAAAGAGCTCAAAAAGAGGCAAACCTCCTACTCTCTCTCCCATCCTCATCTTTGTCATCCGACTTGTCCCCTCTCTCATCCCCATGATCTCCATCATCCAATGTGTTCTCTCTTAGTCCGTCCTTTTTCTTACTCATGATTTCCTCAACTCAAGATTTCTCACACAAAGTAAACAAAAATCTCCTCAAAATCTTTACATTGGAGCTCCAAAAAATATAGGAAAAAATTTAAAAATTTGGACTCTAATTTCTATACTTAAAAGATGTGAATATAGTTTAATTAAGTGGATTGTACACAATTTTCAAGTCGCTATAATGTTGAATTATGCAAAAATAAAATTGAATTTAGGTCATTTTTTAAGATTTTGGGCTATCTATCCTGATAAGTATCGAATATATTTGATGTTTTTCAATGCTTAATTCAATGGTGCACAATAAGAAAATTCAAAAAGTACCATCAAACTAGAGTCAAACAAGCATAAAAAATATTGATTGCAATTCCATAAGCCTTGAGAAACCTTCCAGCACACACCATTTAACTAGATGTATTATGGTAGAAAAGCAACATATGTGTCGAAATTATGATGATAGATTGTGACCATAAAATATGTACTTGCTTTTTAAGTTTCAGATTTTATGGGTTCGTGAAGATGTATGGCTTTGCCGTTGTATCGGTTTTGTGCACTAGTGTGGTCTCCTTCATCAGTCGGTTACTTGCTCAATCCGTGACAAAGGTCATGAAATGGAGATTGAGAAAGAGATGAGAGTGGGAGAGGTTTATGAAGAGTTTTCATTGATTTTGACTAAAATATCATGAGCCGTGAATAGAGAGAATACATTGTAGCCAAAAATAGAATGAGAGGGGAGACGGAGGGTCTCATGTATGTTTATTTTCATGAATTATACTGCAAGTATACGGTATCAAGTTTTGTAGTAAAAGTAATAAATAAGGTTGTCATATTCACAGGGATTGATATCAAATTCCTACTAAGTACCATAATTAGAATAATCTCAATTTTATCTAGAAAAATCAAATAATTGTGAAAGTTAAGTAATCAGTAGAAATTTAAAATGCAAAATGTAAAGTCACAATGCAATTGTAAATATAAGGAAAAAATAACAATAGGAATGAATTCTAGAGGTTTGATTTCACCTAACCATCAACTATGTCTTTCAATCAACAATAACAACTTAATCACTTTTTCCTAGTTTATAAGCAAGAACTCTAAATTAATTCTGTTGGGATATTTGCCCTAAAAACAGATTTCCAGTTTTACCTTTTTAGTGTAAATATCTTTCTCTTACATGCAATTATGATATTTGCTAGATTAAACTGTCTCAGTTGAATAGTTTATTTATCTGAAAAAGATTCCATGACTTTATTTGTATATAAAGAAACAAACATGATTAAGTGTTAATTATGGAGAGACTTATTTCTTTATCTAAGCCTAAATTAATTAGTTCATAATTTGTAAATAAAGATGGAATACTTCATTTACTAAAGATTGTAGTGTTTGTCTATCTCAACGGGAATGATATGTCTCAAATTATTGAAGTGTCTGACTTCTGATAGAAACACTAGTACAACATAAATAAGTTATGTGTATTGAACATGACCAGGTAATATAAAGAATTGGAGTGCCGTAACTTATATATTACCACAAACTAGCTCTAAGTATGTAGATCTTAATACTTGATATTTGACTGGACATACTTTCATGGGTTGTAGCATTTTGATTTGTTAAAAAGACTAGCCTCTATGAAATCAGAGGCAAACTCTGGCATATTAGAGGTTATGGTTTATGAATTGACGGGAACACTAAATAATTGAGGACACTATACATTAATGTCACTTTAAGGTCTTTCAAGATTCATGGAATAATTAAATCTAAGATCTTAGCATTTATTTTGTAAATTGATTGATAATTTTGTCTAAATGGCCATTGAGAACAAAATTATCGACAACATTATTCCTTGATAGAAATATGGTAACTCAAAGGTAAATATGTGTTAGAGGGGTATTACGATAATTTCACCTATCCAACTACGGCATTGTATAGGGATTCTATATGTGGTATAAAATATGCTAGATGGATCGGTTAATCAAGGCTAGTTGATTAAATCTCTATAAAAGGCATGACATCTAATCTAAGAGTGCAGTATTGGGACTTTAGTAGAGTATCTCCTTTACTAATAGTATTTATATAAATACCACAATACGAGTTATTATGTATTTATTATACTATTGGAGCTCAGATTATTTGGATCCATTAGGTCCCTTGTCTAACTCAACCAAGCTCATTAATTAGTTGGTGGTATTTGTGAAATTAGTTTCATGAAACTGTGTAAAATAGTGATTCTACGCAGAAGTTGGAATTTTTATAAATAAGTTATATGAGTTGGATATATTTATAAAAATACACCTAAAGCCCAAATTGGAGAACAAGCCCAATCCTAGTTGGACTGGGATTAGCAGTTTTGGGCCCCATATATATAAGATATATGAGAGAAAAAACTGCACAGTAATACTAAGAGTGCTACATGCATTACAGAGAGAGAGAGAGAGAGGTGCTCTGCACCAACTACAGTGAGAAAGAGAGAGAAAAAATTTCCTACAATCCCACGGTCTCATCTCACGTCCCGGTGTTCCGAAGGATCAAGAAGGTGTTCTTGATCATTCTCCAACGAAGGATTCAACTTGGTGCCCTCTCGCCTTATCAACCAAGAGCCAGAGCATAGACAAGAAGATCTAGGGTTAGAGATTTGATCACCATTAACAAGGAGATCAAGGAGGAGCACGCTACAAGAGGTAAACCCTATTCTCATCTCTAGGGTTTATGTATCTAGATTTAATTTATGTTATATATGATCCTGTATTAGATGCATGTACGCACTATGGTTCTGAAAAACTATTTTCAAGTAAAATTTTAAAACCCAAATCCGCTAACTTTTCTGCTGTTTTTATGTTATGATCATGTGTTTTCCATATTTCAATGCATGTATGATTTTTTCTAAGTGTTAGGTAAAAAATACTAACAAATTATACTCTCTCTCTCGATTGCCGAGTGAAAAATACCCTTAGATTCTAATTCTAATATCTCTATTTGAAATTAAAGAAACAAGAGTTCATTAAGCCTTACAGTTCTCTCTAAAAAGCTTTAAAGGATTCATAGGTTTTCTCAAACTCTACAACATCCTAGATTGTGTTATTTTCTAGTCATATCTAGATTTTCCTCTCTCAAGTAACAACTCTAGAAACCAAATCATCTCAATGGTGGCCAATCAATTGAGAAGTAAGAAGAGCAAAACAACACAAATAAACCAATGGAAAAACCTCATGAAATTAGAATGAACAATCAAGATATAGTTTCAAGTATAGGTTACATCATTCCTTTGGACAAAATAATTGGTTCATAATAAAAAATAACAAAAACAAACTTACAAACATCAACATCAATAAAGAAAAAGATAAAAAGGAAAAACTCTTTTTGGTAGGATGAGAATCTCTTTATATGTTGTTCTTTATCTTCCTCTGTCCAAGATACTAGCTGTCAAAAGCTCAGAAAAATATTCCCTAATATCCTTTCCTGGATCCTTAAAGGATCTATTTATAATCCCCTTGGTGGCTAGGTTAAATTCTACCAAAGCTGTCTAGAACATGCACGAGTGTTGCAGCGCTGGATTTAGAGTGCTGCGACACTCACAAAAGCCAAAAGGTTGTACAGAGGCAAGTGTTGCAGTGCTAGGTAGGCAGCGCTTCGGTGCCCATGTTTTTGGTTCTAAGCAACAGTCGCAGTGCTGCGATGCTCAGCAAGTGGCGTTGCAGTGCCAATGCTGCTGGTTGCTAGGAATTTTAGTTAAACGACACGCAGCGCCCATTAGGTGGTGTTGCAATACCCGTCTCTCTGCCTAGCTGTCTTTCTTATGTACCTTTGGGCATCTTTTTGCTGTCAACCAAAGTCACAACATTCGGATGTCTTCTCTTGCACAAGAGTTGTCAACATACTTCTAAGAATTCAGCAAACCTGAGATTTTCAACAAAAACAACATAAAATATACTAGTGCTCTTGAGAACCGAAAAAACATTAACATGAGAGAGGGGATATCAAGTTTTCCCAAACTAAATGCTTTGTTAGTCCTTGAGCAAAGAAAACAAAATCAAAGGAAGGAAAAAAATTTAAAAAAAAAAAAAAAATAGTGAAATATTAAAACTAAGTTCTCAAGTATCAGTTCGATTCGGATTTCAAATGGGCCTCAAAATTGTCATAACTATAGCTCAAGAAAAACTTCAAAATATTGCCAACACCTAGAATTTCAACTCTAACACTAGGCTTGATGCATGGTTATTGTGAACTGTTAAATATTGTACATACCATAGGATCACACATGAGATACATCTAAGGTATTGCAGTGTTTCATCAGTGGCCAGTATTTCCGCCCTCGATGAGAGCCCGTAAACCCGCGTGGGGTCTTCTGATTATCTCTTCCGGTTTGGTAGACATAGACACATAGGTATCCCTCTGGTTTTTTGGGATAGGTGTCAGGCAGAGGGTACTTAATATACGTAATACTAGTTGCTCTAGTGCGTGATGAGAAGATGTGAGCTCATGAGATGGGATGATTTATGATATGTACAATGATATGGTTTTATTTTTATTTTTGAATATGCGAATATTCTAGATATCTCTTAATTCTTCTTAGTATGTGTGTGAATAGCCAATTTCACCTCAGTACTAAAATTTCGGTGTTTATGCAAACAAACGATGTGAAAACTAATCTTTGAACATGAATATTTTCATCTCCATATTCTTGTTCTTCCAACTAATTTTCACTAATGTAGACTATCACATCATCAAATATCAATAGGACTTTAATAACCATTTTTTCTCGTGCCCATTTTCTCATGAGGCACTACAACCCAAAATAAAATCCATCCCTTTCAACTAAATTAGTTTAAGAGGATTCTAATCTCCATATTAAGTCTCACCTAATTGAACTAACAAACATAATTTTCCAATACAAAATAGCTCAAGTTATTCTCAAAAGAATCATTGTCCTTTCATATAATTTTATTGGAAATAATCAAAAAATCTTCTCAAAATTATTTTGAGCCTCAAGAATATTGCTCTCCACCTCATATTTCCATGGTATTTTTAATTTTTAACTTCATCAATTCTATTATTTTCCTCACTATGGATATGCTCAACTATATCCTCAAAGCTCATAGACCATAAATTTAGTTCTTTCTCAAATAAACAAACCACAAATTTTTCAATCTCACATATAAAAAATATTGCAAAGTAAACACGCATAAATGTGATGTTTTACAAAAGTATTTTTTTTATAAGATTATTCATATATTAATAATCATTAACATTTAAATAAATTTTGTAATATGAAAAATCCAAATTTCATAATTACTTAATACAGGAAAATATTTTCAAATAGTTCAGAAAATATTCAATGATATTTAGGCATACCTCATTCATGCTTTTGCTAACCTTAAGTATAGTTGATTAAACCGCACATTGAATGTGTATGAGTAGCAACATCCATATAGGAATCTTTCCTCATATTTTTTGGACTCACTTGAGGAATATGGAAGTTGCAACGGATCCTATGAACAAGTATGCACAAGGTACGACGAACAACATCGACACAAAATAACAAACAAATGTGAATGGTTGTTGAGGTGCGACAAACACTGTTCGTAAGAAAATGCCCCACTCAGATAATGTCAGGGTACGATGTAGGCTTCATGACGGTCCTTCCTCCAGGATACAATGACTAAACTCATCTAAGAGCTCATTCTCAAAGACGAGTTATGGACAACGATCACATGGAAATATATCTTTAGCAATAACAGATATTGGAGAGCATTCTCTCTTTTTTATTTGATTGTATGGTTCTACGGCTTCACTATTCTCTTAGTCACACACTAAATAGTGCAGGAGTTGTCTCTATTATATATATCATTGTCACTCACTCTCTTTTCTTCTTCATAGCCACTCGTCTTTTCAAAAACCTCTTATCTTCTGATATATCTATAAAAGACACATATATACTAGGTTTCAAAGAAATGCATGATACACATAGAAAACTGCCTCAGTATTTTGTTTTCTTATTATATATGGGTAATGTGTTTATATATAATATATTATAATAATAACTATATAACGTATAGAAGAATAACCACATTGATGTTCATAGTTTTTCATTTATAATTTATGTAAATAGCTATATATACAGGGCACAGATGTAGTTTCTCTTGAGGGGACCGGTCCCGTCCATATATTAACTAACATATGTTATGTTTATCTAATACTGTGTTAGTTAAAACATGACCTATATTGGCTAAATCATAGATGGGATCAGTCCCTTCAAGGAGACTACATCCGTAGCTATATATATATTGATATATATATATGGAGGACTTCTCAATGGTTTCAAATTTTTTGTGACCATGAATGGATACTAAAAAAAATAGTGATAGCATTAAATTTTTTTGATGCTGATAAATAGCATTAAATTTTTTTGGCTAACCACCAAACTAATCACCACCGTAGGATATAGATCTAACGGCTTAAACTATTGTAACCATCTATGAGTAAATATTATTGTAACTATTTAAACTAAACTCATATATATATAAGAGATATATACTAGTTCTGTAAATAATTAGAAAACCCACATATAATTAGAGTGGTCCCACCATGTATTATGTTCCATATTTTAGAATTTCCTAATAAAAATACAACATATATTGGACCACTTTATATACATTACCCGAAAATAATCCATCGTACTTCTCGTAAAACTCAACATGCACAAAAAAAATGCATAGTAAACTCGGGAATTCTATGGAAGGAGTGTGGCTTGCCAAAGACATGGAACCCTTCCCTTTAGTCATTGAGTTGAACCGTCTTAACGATTGAGCAGTGGCTAAAGTTTGTTTCGTTATTGAGAATATTTTGAGTGTTCTACAGTTCTTGTATTATGCTAATATTTCTTTTGTTCCAAGAAATGGAAAATCATAAACTATCACTTTGGAAGTTATGTCACCCAAAAAAATAGCTAAAACATTTAGGATTAAGATCAATATATATACTCTATAAAGTTTAGTAGCTACAGTTAGTAGCCTCACTATTTGAAAATTGAAGTATTTTGAACAATATTATTCTTTTCCGTGGGATCATTTGATAAAAAGATAATATTAATTTGTCGGAGGATAGTTTAGTACTACATACACTAAAAATATTCACTTGTTTTATCAAATGTTTTATCCACCAAGGTGTAATCTAATTTACAAAGGTGTAATCTGATTGGTTATGTGATGTGTTAATTTCCACAATTTCTCTCTCTTTTCTCCTCTTCTCTCATGTTTTCTAAGCTGAGAGAAATGATCACTTGCAGACGAAAGTGATAAGCTCGACACTAATCTTACACGCGATTGGCCGAAGAGAAAAGTTGACTTCTTGGGCAGACATGGCGGCTCGTGAATGGTCTGAAGACCAATAGCATGGGAAAAGGAGAAACACAGGAATAGACACCTCTTGGGCAATAGTACAGGCCCCACTTGCTTTCAACTCCTCACTCACCTACCAGCCAGCGTGTATTGCACGCGCCCATCTGGAAGACCAGGGGCTTGTATTTACTTTGCCGCTAATTTGGGCCTCTTTTTTTCCCTAAAATTACTTTCTTTTCTTTTATTTAAACTAAATCAAACTCAAAATTAAACTAAATCAGATATAAATTAAATTCAAATAGAACTTATCTAATTCAAAATAAAAGAAAATATAACGAGATAAAATAAAAATACTAAAAATAAAATAAAATAAGATAAAATAAAATTCAGATACTTAAAAATAAAATAACCTAATTTACACTAAAAGCTAAACTAAAAACACTCAGAACACACAAAATAATTAAGTGACGTATTTCTACTACTAACCCACATCTAATACCAGGTCTTGCCCTTCAACACATCGCCCAACAATCTCTTTCCGACAATGTAGAGCATCTCCACAGTACAAAATGGCAGTTCTCGATCTCGGCCTGATAAACAGGTCCCACATCACAACCCACTCCTTAACCATACTTGAGATGTGGTATTCGCCTTCCAATGGAGCATCTCAACAGCCAACAGGGGTTGGCATGAGGCAAACCTACTTGGATATGGGAAAGGTTGCCTCAGGGCAACAATGGCCACTTCCATGACCATGTTTGTCATGAGGCAAAGTATTTTTAAAAGATTAATTTTAAATGACAACAATTAACTTTAAACCAATTTTACTTAATTATGAGTAATTTAAATTATTTTATAGTTAAGATTAATAATCTTTGAATCAAAATAATGTTTGAATTTCAAACCTTAATTTTTCCCAAAACTTTTATTTTTAAGAAATTCCCTCCAAATCAATGGATATTAAGGAAAATACCAATTATGCCGTTAAAAAAATGCAACACATGACTAGCACCTGTTAATTCCAATTGAGAAATTAAAGTTTCAATGTTACTCGCTTTTATTTTGAAGATAACAAACATTTGATTTAATACTAATGATTTAACTTGACTATGTAGTGAAATGGTCTCACTACTACAAAATACCCCCTTAGACGATAGTTTTACACCGTGATCTAACATAACAGACGATGCCTCCAAAACTGTCGTCTATGTCCGTGTCGTCTTTTCTTCAGTACGAAAGACGACGGGTTATAACCGTCGTATACAAGATGAAATTTGGAGCGAATAATGATGTTTACAAGATTATAGATGACGATTTTCATTTATAGTTTTTTTAGACTATAGATCACGGTTTTCTGAAAAAACTATGATCTATCGTAGTTTTTTTCTTTTAAAGTAGTTTGCTCAATTTTGTATTTTTCCTACGGATTGCCAATATCTGTTATTCAAATGAAATGACAATAAACCCTATAATATCTTTCAAAGCACATCTATAATATAATTTCCAATTCAAAGCATCCAAAAACTAAAACTTATAGGTACTAATTAAGTACTTAATCATTACAAATTAAAAATATCAATTACCCATTAAGGAATTGATGATATTGCTTATTTTGGTTCAACTTTCAATTATAGGAGCCTAAAGGTATGTTTTTTGGAGTAAGGCTTTCAAGAGAGAGAAATACACTAAATAGCTCTAAAAGAAAATACCCACTTACAAATTCTTTATGTCAATAAGCATTTTTTACTTAAAAAGAGGGTGAGCATAAATTGTGATTAACAAATTTGGAGAATGAACTCCATACAACTTCAATTAAGTAGAGTTTTTCATTAACTTAATCAAAAGTTTGGAATATGGCCCAGTCAAAACTAAGCTCTTATAATCATACTTTCTAATCCAAACACATTATATTAATATTCTCTAGGCATTTTATCAAATGCATTGTATGCTCATCATGTCCTCCTCAAACTTAAACTTCAATTGACCTAGTCTAATAAAAAAGATACAAAAAAACGTATACTAGAACAATTATTTTACTCTATAAACATGTACCAAACTAGCCTAATCAAAAAGGTATGAAAAAATATATACCAAAATAATTATTTTACTCTAATATCAATGATATGTCACTTAGGCATTTAATCGAACCCATAAACTACATGCATCAATTGTATTCAAAATGATGTTTCTTTCTACTACAAAGATATCCCAATAAATTCTCAAACTAAAATCAATATCTACTTGCCAAATTTAATGTGAGAATGATTATTTACCATCAAACAAACAGCCAAATAATGTAAACTATTTGATAATACTTCTCTTAGATATTTTATCAAACATAAGTTGTGCATCTTATATGTTATTGAAAAGAAGAAATTACATACACAAAATTTAAACATCAAATTACCAAGTTCAAGGAAAGAAGAACAAAATGAACAATTACAAAATGTTGTAATATAAAATTTTCAATTTCACAAGCATAATCTCACAGATTAGCCACAAAAGCACCGAAATATCTTTACATAATATCTTCTACAACCTACACCTTTAACCAAAATCTTAAATTCAAAAACATGTACGACCAAAAATAAGACCAATCATACACAAACAATCGAATAAGTAAGAAAATTTATCAAACTTACATTTACAAAGAGCACATACCCTGCCCAAATGATTAGAATGGCCAAACTCAAATCCAATCCTTCAAAGGTGAAGAAAAACAAAATTAAATGCAGAGGAACAGAAGAAAAATGTATTAAATGGCCGAAAATGAACAAAATGTGAAAGAAGAAAGCAAAATACCTTTCTTACTTCGCTTGAGGCTAAGTTCACGAATATAGGAATGAAGGAACTGTCGAATAGAGGAATCCATTCGAAACCAAGTCCTCCAAAATCTCCAAAAACCAGGCTAAATACGAGAATCGGCCAAAAAATTGGATTAGACAATGGAAAATGGTAGAAAGTGATTTGAAATAGTGAGAACGAGGTGGAGAGGAGAAGGGACGGCTGCTGAAAGTGAACTGGGAATGTTCATTGAGGGCTCGGTTTTGAGCCATAAAAGAGGAGAGAATAGACGACGGGTTCCTTATACCCATCGTCTATTCTGGCCAAAACCTTTCAAGCCCTAAAGTGAAATGCGCCGATTCAAGTAACTTGAAAAGAAAATTAAAAATGAGGAGAATAGATCACAATTTTCTCTAAAACCTTTCAAGTGCGCTTTTATCTTGAAATAATTTTGAAAGAGAGGAATAGATCACAGTTTTCTCCAAAGTCAACAATTTTTTTTAGTAACTCGCGTTTTCAAACACGCTTTTATTTTGAAATAATTTTGAAAAAAAATTAAAAAAAAAAATGAGAATAGACGACTGATTTCTTCAATACCCGTCATCTATACTGCCTTTGTACTCTCAAATGTCACCTGCGTTTTTTTAGATGACGTTTTTCATCAAAAACGTCGTCTTTACTTCTCCCGCAAATTTGTAGTAGTGTTTTAACATTCTAACTCAAGTTGATCAAAAAATCATGCTTAAAAATGAATACATATTGGACTTACTAGATTCAAGCTTGAAGATAGACAATTAAGATATAAGACCATTCTTAGATAGGGTATATTTCGTATTTACTCTTGTATTTGACTTAGTTCAATGCACATAAATTCTCTTTGCACTGGCTTATACTTTCAAAAGAGTTTTCAAACTATCATAAGCTTAAAAAGGTTATTTTATTATAGAAGTTTGAAAATAGAAAATAATGATATATTTAAATATACAAAATATTTCTTAATGTATGATTTCTTAAGTTTAAATAAGTTACAAATATATTTGAAATCATGATAATTTGACATAGGCTAAAAAGAGATTTTTTACTTGCAAACTAAAATTTGTTTTAGTATAAGCACTTTCTAAATTTTTGTTAAATACATTTATAAAACTAAAACAAGTTTACAATAGCCAAAAATATTCTTTCCAAATTGATTTCCAATGTTTTTAAAGTGTTTAAAATATATTTAAAAGTTAGAATTTGAAAAATGCTTAAAACTGTCAAAATTTAGAAAAACACCAAAAAGCTATCAAAAATTGAAAGTTTTGGGTGGACCGAAAATGACTACTGGTAGACCAAAAATCTCAACCGGTAGACCGCCCGGCAGATAGAAAACTTCAATATGACCATTAGATTTTGACTGTTGCAACCGCACTACTAACGACTAGTTTTTGGGAGTCCACCGAAAACTTTACCAGTCTACCGAAAACTCCAGAGACTATGTCAAACGGTCATAATATAAATGGCTAGTTGCCACTCAGTATTATAAATAGAAGTTATTTTAAGACTTGAAAGGTACTTTGCATGAACCTAAATTGTTATCCAACTACTTTCAAAGTACAAAAGCCTATTTTTACATTGAATTAACTTTCAAATCATATTGAGCCAATCTTAGAGCTTTTATTGTGCATTGTTCTTAAATCTTCTAAGCCAAAATTGTAATTATTACTTTTGAGAGGAGAGTTTGTGAGTGTTTTCACTCATATATTGAAAAACCATTGAGTGTGAGGTGTGGTTGGCACAAGAGACATAAACAACCCGTGCATAGGTGAGGCTGCCACCGGAGTCTAAACGACCAGATTTAGATGAGGTTGCCACCGAAGTCTAAATAACCCGAGTGTAGGTGAGGTTATCACCAGAGTCTAAATAACCTGTGAGTTGGTGAGATTGGTACCATTGTCTAAACAACCTGTGTAGGTGAGATTGAAACCGGAGTCTAAACAATCCGGGATTAGGCATGATAGAGCCAGATTCAAAACTATTGTAAAGGTTGGATGACCCTGAGAAGAATTCACTCCATTTGTACAAGGGACGGTCAAGCCCATAATTTTGATCCGATAGTAGAAAGCTCAAAGCAAGTTGCCGAGGGCTGGAGACGTAGGTAAATCATTGTGTTTGTCGATCCTCGTAAAATCCGAGTTTGTATTTTCTCTATCACTACACTCTTTACTTTATTGCAAGCTATTTGTGTGATATCCTAAATTTCAAAATGACACCCAATCCTTCACATAATTAAAAAACCAATAATAATATGATTGCATTATTTTGTTTACACATTAGTGCATTTGTGTGCATATAATTTTGAGTAGTTGACCTTTTACTTTATTGTGATTGTTAACATCTTTTTAAGTAATTTGACAGCGAAATGTTCGAGACATGCTCATTTGTACAAGTTTGACATGTATTAAGTTTATTGTTCTAATTTGTATATTTGGCCTTTTTAGGAAATTTTATTACGAAGGATAAAAATTTTCTGCGACATATGATTTTATGTTTAAACATTGTTTTGTATTATTCAATTAAAATGTGAGTTAAAAAAATTTATCTTTAGAATTTACTTAATTCTAATGCTTCATATTCGTTTGTGGGTGTACAACATACAAAGAGTTGTGTATACGTATAGATTATAAAATTTTTATATAAACCTGACCTTGTTTCTACTTCTAATATTAAAGTGATATTATATTATACATTAAAAAAAAAAGAGGGAGAACCGACTTAGCTGAGTCGGCAACTTTGTTTTATAACAATTCTTTCATCATCCGTTTAATTTATAATGTATTATTTCTTTCTTTATCAAACTTCTACACTGCTCCTTTATTCTCCCTTCTCTAAAATCTCTTACGATTTGTGACTCTACCTTCATAAAGGTACTTAATTTTTTTTAATCATTAGAACCTTGTAGTGACTTGTTAGTGTTTGTATATTTATGTGTTTGATATTGGAGTCTTGATTTTCTTAGTTTGAAAAGTATTGTTATTTACTCTTAATATTATTAAGCCTTATGTGTTTGGGGTTTGGGAAAACTCCTTACCTCACGTGAGTGAATTGGTAGCTTTAATGATTACTTGAGATAATTTATAAGAATTTAGTTTATAAGTCTCTTTATGTGAAATGATTGTTAGGTATAAGTATGTATAATGAAACTTGATGGCTTATTGGGATGATACAACTATATACATTTGTTAATTAAATTTGCACATGAATAAATGTTTGAAAATGGAAATTATTGATCTCAATTTTTTTTATTAAACTTAGGTCCTATATGCTGGTTGGTAGTCATTTTTTTTTTAGTTAGATAAAGTCACTTTGTTCCATGGCTACTATTGTAGAAACTCAAAGATCCTTCCTTAGTAATACATGAATTTGACATGCCTAGTAAACTAGGATTCTCAATTTTTCAGTGATGGTCCAACCCATGAATTCTAGTTTTGGTTTCTGAATTTCCAAATTTATTAATAGTATTAACTTAAAGTCATTACTTAATAGATATCTATATATGTATAATTGATAATAAATTCCCATTTTTTTATTTTCTAGATATTGACTATACATGAAAGTTATATTTCGATCAAAGAAAATAGTGTCTTACTTAAGGGTTTAATTATTGAAAATTCTTATTATACACTTAGTATTGTACTCTCTGTTTATTTGTCATGTTTCCTTTTTCTCTTCATTTGAGGATAATTTAAATGGAATTATTTGCAAGTTTTACCTATTTTGCTTAAGATTGGACATTTGGTAGTTTAATTTCCATGCTTGAAACTATACTAGAAATTATTGTACTTACGTAACATTCCATACTTAGTGACCAAAAGAGTCTGTTATCATTTAATCAATAGGCACGTCAACTGTACTTTGGGCGAAGAACATTTCACAGAAAAACATATAAAACATCAGAATCGAGGTAAGTAACGTCACACCTGCAATATAAGAAATTCTCTGTTTCTGTGAATCTGTGGAAAATATGAATATGGAATCAGTGGATATGTGTACATATGTATCTATCATTCTGCATTCTATAAGACATAAACACATGGTATATTTATATTGTCTGACGAGTATTGGTGAATAGGGTGCGGCGGGCCAGCGTCCAAATATATGATATGGTTCCTTCGGAGACACTTTGGTTCCTTCGGGAATACTCTGGTCCTTTCGGAGACACTATGGTTTCTTCGAAAATACTCTGGTCCTTTCGGGGACACTATGGTTCCTTCGGGAATACTTTAACAGCGGTATGGGGTGGACCTCTGCTGTATACAGAGAGGATTTTCTGGGGCTCGAGACCTCCATATAGCTCATGATATGTTATACGTTCTCTGAGTGGCTCAGTATGCAATTCAGGATCTTGTCAGGCAATACAATATACACAGGAATCCCAACCATATGATTATCTGTTTCATATTTTATGCACTGTGCATCTGCATACGTTACTTACTGAGTTTCATACTCATAGATATCTTACATTGCAGAGGGTACTGCTGATGTTTGAGTTTAGAGGAGGAGTGCCGAATTTCTGACCGCGGCTTGTATATATGAACATTTTGACGCTGTGGTTTTCTGACAGAGGATTTTATACCAATTTTGAGTGTATGTGTATTATGTATACTTGTATGAGGAGTCCACTTTGCGAGGGTATATATATGTATATGTAACGCCCCCTTCGCCTAACCTTATGACTACGCAGGTCAAACTTGGGAGTGTTACTCTTTCTTAAACCATACTTTTATATTTTGCAAAAAGTGGGTCAAATTTAAACTTTTCAAGCTCTAAAACAACTGCGTGGCATTACTTGTTAAAAGTGTATTTACAAAATATACAACCGAAAACTCCTTATCAGTTTATCTTGCCACCAGCAGTAATATTTACAACACACCAGAATAACAAAATACAAAGAAAATATCGCCCACAAGTCAAGCTCGTCTACATTTGTATGATCATGGCGACAAGAAAGCATGCTAGCCAACCAGCAGCTCTACACATCAAAAACCTCCTCACCTGCATCACAGGAACTACACGAGCTAATGCTCAGTAAGTAAAGACCATGCATGCTCATGAATGTGTCTCATGCATATACTTCATTGAAATTCCCATTGTACTCTTTCTTTCATAA